>VUQJ01002782.1:2491-15977 GCA_015108635.1 Andinoacara biseriatus | reverse complement strand
TCTGGATTCAAATCCATCTTGGCCTGGGCCTTTCTGTGTGGAGTTTGCATGTTCTCCCCGTGTCTGCGTGGGTTTTCTCCGGGTACTCCGGTTTCCTCCCGCAGTCCAAAGACATGCAGTTAGCGGGGTTAGGTTAACTGTTCACTCTAAAGGTGTGAATGTGAGTGTGAATGGTTTTCTCTCTGTGTTGGCCCTGCGACAGGCTGGCGACCTGTACAGGATGTACCCTGCCTGTCGCCCTATGTCGGCTGGGATAGGCTCTAGGCTCTGGGGGGGTCAGCCTCATTAGATGCTACCTCTCTGTTAATCTATTGTTTGTACAAAGGACACAAGGTTATATGGGCGTTTGTGTCATTCTGCATGCACACAAATCTGCATGAGGGGACACTAAAAGATCTTCTTTTCATCCAGTACGTAAGTCTCTGTCAGGACCAGTTAAAGTGTTCCTCATTGTGCATTAAAGGCTAAAAGATTTATTTAAAGTTCCTTTTGCAACATTTTGTTTTACCCAATGTGGGGGAAAAAATGCAGATGATGTGACCACTGTTATATTTCTTAACATTTAATAATCCCATGGTTTTCCTGTGGGTTTCACTGTGCTTCGGTAATCAAGAAATAAATGAATAATAAAAAGTTATATTACTGCCATGGACGTGTGCTTTTTTAGCACCGTGAAGTGAGTGCATATAGCCTAAATAAAACTGAATTATTAGATAGCAGTGACCCAATTTTCATACAATAGTCATAAATATGTTTTTAAAAATCAATATCTTTTCATTTTTACCTATGAAACCGTAATTCAAAAACTTTGCACTATACAAACATTAAACTGCTGCTCCTGTTTAATTGGTCACGTGCTTTTAAAACACTTCATTATGAACCTTCAGACCACGATTCGTATTGATGCAGCAGCTCATTGCTGAGTTAGCTCTTGCTAATATGTTTAGCACAGAAACCTAGCATAATTTAGTTTATAGGCTATCAATTACAGGGCAACATAACAATTAAATTAATGTAAAGGTTGTACTTGGACATGTTCACCGACTGAGTCCTTTCTCAGTATTTGTTTAATGGAAGTATCGAAGCTAACACTTAAATGTTTCAGAGCAACAGAAAAATTTAAATATTAGTCAAAGATAACCCAAGTAATTACAAAATGCAGTTTTTAAATGAGGATTTCATTTATTAAGGGGGAACAAAAAGACATCTAAACCTACCTGACGATATGTGAAAAATAACTGCCCCCTTGTTAAATCACGAAATAACTGATTAACCACATTTTTTAGGAAGCTGAGTTCAGTTTCATTAGCAACACCCGGGCCTGATTACTGCCAGACCTGCTCAAACAAGAAATCATTTAAATAGACCCTGTCTGACAAAGTGAAGCAGGCGAAATGGTAAATGAACTAGTCCTTATATAGCGCTTTTCTACCCTACTTGAGCACTCAGCGGGCTTCATAAACAAATTTGCATTAACACATCTAAGTGGTTTCTACCATTCCCACACATTCACACTCCGATCAATACGTCGGGAGCTACTCGGGGTTCGATATCTTGCTCAAGGATACTTGGCATGCAGACTGGAGCAGCCGGGAATCGAACCACCAACCTTCTGATTGGTAGATGGCCCTCTCTACCTTCTGAGCCACAGTCACCCCCAAAGATTTCAAAAAGCAACACATCATGCATCAATCTAATGAGACAGCTGAGAAACAAAGTAATTGACATCTATCAGGCTGGAAAAGGATGCAAAGCAATTTGTACGACTTTTGGGACTCCAGCAAACCATGGTGAGAGTCATCATCAACAAATAGAGAAAACCTGGAACAGTGAAGCTTCAGAGGAGTAGCTGGCACACTGAAATTACTCAGAGAGCTTATCGATGACTCACCCAAGAGGTCACAAAGGACCCAGAACATCATCCATCCATTTACTTCCATTTATCCTGCTCAGGGTCGCGGGGGGTGTTACCCAGAACATCATTTGATGCCAATTTTGCCACGTCTCTTTTGTGTTGTTGATTCGTGAACTCTGACCTTAACTGAGGCAAGCGAGGCCTGTCAGAGTTCATGATTAAACAATAAGAAAGAGACATGGCAACAAAAAAAATGGCATCCATGGGAGAAATCACTGGTGACCACGAAGAAAATAAAAGGGAAACTATTCTGTGGACTAGAGACAAAAGTTGAACTTTTTGGAAGGTTCGAGTCTGACGTCATTGCTACAATATGGTGCCTGGCCTACAGCTGCCTGTTTGTCATCTATTTTGTTTTCTTTCGACCTGTTCTTGTTCAAATAACTTAATAACTCTGATTGCACTTTACGTGCCTGTTAGCTGTCTTCTGCTTTGTGGATTCCACCTTTGGCTGCTACCTACACCGTAAATACAGACAAACTCAGAGACGCACGACAGGTGACAAGTCTTATTTCTGGTGACTCAACAATTAGAAATATTAAAACAAGCTCAACCATAAACTCCTGTTTTCCAAGAGTCACAGTCCAAGACAGAGGAAAAAGCTACAGAAATTCTTGCCTGGCATTCCAAAAGTCATTGTGCATGTAGTAGTGAACAACATCGGCAAGAGCAATCTGAAATACTCAAAAAGACTTCAAACACTTCTGCTCACTAAAGAGACAAGTGGAGCACATTTTCGTGTCTGGTCCTGCCTCCACCTGTGGTGGTTGAGTTGGGCATTTCAACAGTTTACTGTCACCGCACACCTGGCTCTCATCAGCCTGCACTTCCCTCAGTGTCTCCTTCATCAACAATTTCAATGTCTCCTGGGAATGGAATCAATTATTCAAATACAATAACAAACATCCAAATGGACTCAGAGCAAAACGTCTTTCTTCAAACATCACCTATGATATTTTCCACTCAGGTACTTCTGCAGCAGCTGGAGAATTAAATTCATCACTGTCCATGCAGTCTACAAGTCCTGCTACTACTGATGTCCTCTGGGTCCCAATCCCCAGTTATTCTGGACTTTATGCTTCTTACTGAAACCTGGCTTGATGACACTGGTTACACAGAGATGATTGAAACATCACCACTAACTAGTTTTGAACATTGCACTCATACAAACAGGAGGGGGGCTTAGATTGCTGTTATATATAAAAAATATTTTAACTTTAAATATGTAATGTGAAATTATCTGAGTTTTGAATATTTAACTTTAATAATTAGTCCTATATCTCCTGCTGTATTACTCATTATATATCATCCTCTTCGTCTGAGACACGGCTTCCTGGAAAAAACTTCTCAAAATTACAACAAAATTTTGATTATCTCGGGTGATCTCAATGTTTGCAGTGACAACAGCAACGACTCCAACACCAAACAGTTCATCGGTTTAACAGAATGTTCTGATTTTAAACAGCGCAATCATTCATCTGATTGTGCAACACAGAGAAAACCCTTACAATCAGACTGCCCCCTGTGAGCAAGCATTTAGCAACAGTGGGAAGGAAAAACTCCATTTTAACAGGAAGAAGCCTCCGGCAGAACCGGTCTCAGGGAGAGGCAGCATCTTTCATTCCTTAAAGACAGATGGTTGCCTGCTGGGTTGATAAGAGCAGCAGTAATAACTGAAGCCCCTACAACAGAGGTGAGCAAACAAACCGAGGCCTGTTGGCCTGATCCGTCCTTCCAATAAAAATGCAAGAGCAGCTTTTTTTTTTAATGTTTGCATCATTGCATGATATAAATACAAGGCAGATGTAAATCCTAATGAAGATATATTAATTAATAATAAACAAACAAAGCAGTCTAAAGCCATGACTATGCTATATGTCTTGGTCATTCTGCCCATGAATTGTAATAATAATAATAATGCCTTCGACTTATATAGCGCTTTTCATGGTACCCAAAGAAGCTTTACAGTTTCATGCACTATTCATTCACACCTCAATCATACTTGGTGGTGGTAAGCTACTAATGCAGCCACATCTGCCCTGGGGCAGTCTGACGGAAGCGTGCCAATTCGTGCCGACAGCCCCTCCGACGACCACCCAACACCAACCACACAACCACATTCACACTTAGGCAATGTGGGCTAATGTGGGACACAATGACAGCATGCACTCAGACGGGGACTCGAACCAGCGACCCTCAGGTTGCAAGGTGAGCACTGCGCCACTTCCACCCATCAACAAATCACCATTACCTTTTATATTTACAATGCAGTCTTCTAAATAATATGTGTTGCTGCTACGGAAGGTACACTGCTGGAATTAAGCCCGACCAACACTTGATTTTTGTCACTAATGTTTTTAAAATTTACAATGTACTGATCAAAAAGATTAATGGAACAATTTGAAAACAGATCTCAGTGGGGAAAAATCCCGCTGGATATCTGATGCAGGCTGGGTAATGTGTTCAGAATGAATGGATGCCACATTGATGGAAATCAAAATGATCAACCTAGAGAGGACTGAATTCAAAGACACCCCGAAAATCAAAGTATAAAAAAGAAGTTGTAGCAGGCTAGTCCATTTTGCTGAAATTAAATTACAGTAACTCAAAATGGTACTCAGTAGTTTGTATGGCCCCCACGTGCTTGCATCCATGCCTGACAATGTTGGTGCTCCTAATGAGATGACAGATGGTATTCTGGGTGATCCCCCAAATCTGGACCAGGGAATCACTGAGCTCCTGAGGTCTGATGTGCAATCTGGCAGTGTCAGATGGACTGAAAGACAATTTCCCAGAGGAGTATTATTGGATGTAGGCCAGGTAAACGTGGAGCCAGTCAATGGTATCAGTTCCTTCAGAGACATTTGTACCAGTAGGCTGCTAGAGGTCATTTTGTAGGGTTCTGGCAGTGCTCGTCCTGTTCCTCCTTGCACAAAGTAGCAGGTACTGGTCCTGCTGATGGGTTAAGGACCTTATACAGCCCTGTCCAGCTCTCCTACAGGAGCTGCCTGTCTCCTGGAATCTCCTTCATGCTCTGAAACTGTGCTGGGAGGCGCAGCAAACCTTCTGCCAATGGCACGTATTGATGTGCCGTCCTGAAGAGGATGGACTACTTGTTCAACCTCTGTAGGGTCTAGGTATTGTTTGAACAAACATGAGCAGTTGACCGTCTGAATTAATTTCAAACTGCTTCGAGATCAGGGGGAAATGAAATGGTGACTCACCAGCCAATCAAAGTGAGAGACAAGCACCAAAAGTACCAAAAAAGCAGCTGAAAGTAAACATACTTTAGGCTCAAATATGGTCACGAAGAAGCTTCAGCACACAAAACCAGAGAACTTTAAACTTTAAAAGTTTTGCATGTTTTTCATGTAGAAGAAATAACAGAAGGTACAGATGGTACAGATAGATACAGACACGATCCTAAAAGTTGAAGCCATAACTCAAAACACAAGAACGGGCATATTGAGAAACACCATCAGACAACACAAATTTTGGCAGAGTTAAGTGTGGAAGCTTCAAAATTAATGACTTTTTTTGTGTTTAATCATTATTTCTCTAACAAAAACACCAAAAATATTCCAATGTGCAGATTTTCAAATTCGCGAATTTCAATTAAATTCAAGTTTATTTCTGTAGCGCCAACACACAACAACAAAGTGCTTTATACTGTAAGGGTGGGTGCTTTAAGTGATAGTGAGCACTTTATATTGACTGTTTTCTCTAATGAGTGGACCAATTTTTATGCCTTAGAGACTGCCAAGCAAAGACTCACAGCCTTGGCCACCCGTCTGAAGAGGTATATCAGAGAGCTAGAAGCCAGGAGAATAAACCACATGTTCTTCACTGAACCATCCAAGATGTACTCTCAGTGGCAGGGGAACTATATGAGAACAGCACGCCCACCAAGCCTGGAGATGGAACAATACTGGAAGAGCATTGGGACAAGGATGCAACACACAACACCAATGTTCAGTAGCTGGTGGATCTAAGAGCAGACCACAGCAACCTCCCTGAACAGGCTCCAGTGACCATCACGCTGATAGACATCCAGGAAAGAGTCTCACGGATGAAGGGCTGGACAGCACCAGGCCCTGATATGATACACACCAACTGGTTAAAGAAGCTAACTGCACTCCATGAGCACCTGGCAGCACAAATGAACCAGCTGCTAAAGGCCAAGGCGCACCCAGAATGGCTGACTGAAGGCTGGACGGTCCTGAACTTCACAAGATCAACAGGACCCTCAGAGCCTTCAACAGGAACTCAGTGGGAATGTGGAGAACGACACTAGAGGCCAACTTCAAGCCATTTGCACAAGTCACCATCAAGTGGGGGGTTTACCAAGGTGATGCCGTGTCCCCACTGCTGTTCTGCATAGACCTGAATCCCCTCAGCCATATCATCATAAGACTGGCTCCGGATACCAACTACGGAATGGAGCAACCATCAGCCACTTCCTGTACATGGATGACATCAAGCTGGATGCCAGGAGTGAACGAGATATCGATTCACTGACTGACAAAACTACAAAGGAGTTCATCGGGGGCAGGAAGTGGAAGGTTTCAGACTTAAACCCAATAGAGCATTTTACCTGCTAAAGAGGAGACTAGAGAGAGTAACCCCCCCCAAAAAAAACAAGCAGCTGAAAGAGGCTGCAGTGAAAGCCTGGAAAAGCAGCACAAAAGCAGCACGCAAAAGTTTAGCGATATCAGTGGGTCACAGGCTTGATGCAGCTGTTGCAAGCAAATGATTTGCAACTAAATATTAAGTCTTATTCACTTTAAACTATTTCATGTTTTTCTGTGGCTTCGGACAAAAGGTGCCAACTTCTGAAGTGTGTATCAGATCCAGATGTAAATACCTGGAAATAAAAAATGAGATGTTGATCTTCTGACATTTCCAGATTGAACACACGGGCAGGACTGGTAACGTATGTAATGCCCACATTAAGGTTATGGTTTTATTATTTAGCCACAGCCACTATCTTAATAACTAATATGAATATCTGACTATTGCAAATAGTTAACTGGCTAATATTAACATGTGCACTGGTCAAGTTGACGTTTATTATAAATGTTAAAACGGGGCTTTTCTGACCTCCAAATTTCTCATACAGAAGGGTTATGCATCTGCTTCACACTGCAGCAATGCTGTGTGAATCTGTGTGTCACCTAAAAAAGGCAAAGATTTAAATTCAACTGAATTTTATTTATATCGCACCAAATCACAGCAAACAGTCGCCTTAAGGCACTTTTTACTGTAAGGTAAATACACTACAGTAATTACAGAGAAAAGAAGATGGCTCTGTTGGTATCAATAGTGCTGTGAATGAGTATTTAATCCAATAGTATCAATTAATATTGATTAGTATCTGAGTGGGCAGCGGTGTGGTGGTTAGCACTCATGCCTCAAAGAAGGTCCTGGGTTCCCATCCATCTGGTCCATGTTCTCCCTGTGTCTCTGTGGGTTCTTCCAGGTACTCCAGCGTCCTCCCACAGTCCAAAGACGTGCAGTTAGCTGGGTTAGATTAATGGTGATTCTAAATAGCCAATGTGTGTGAATGTGTGAATGGTTGTCTGTCTCTTTTTGTGTTGGCCCTGCAGCAGACTGGTGACCTGCCCTGGCAGCTGGGATAATAATGATATCTGTGCATGAAAGCACAGATATATGAGAAGGTGTATGAGAAGGTTAAAGTGATTTAAGATGGAAAAGTAGCAAAGCACAGGCCAACAGGCTGTCAGTAAACTGGAAAAGTAACCATTATAGTGGAAAGCATGTGGGAGACAAGTGCCACTGTCTGAGTCACTGGTCCACTGTATGTTAATTTTTTAAATTTTCAATAGGCAAAAATAAATTAAGTAATTTAAAATGTATTTTATACATGTATGCAAAAAAAAAAAAAACAGAAAAAAAAATACAAAAACACTATCAGGCTTTAACCTGGCATTAGGAGCTCTGCATGGATGTCACAATACAGGAAGCTAGAACTGCAGTACAATATTACTGACTTATTCATTATTTCTGGTTCACATCTGCTGCTCGCTGCCGTTCTTCTTACCTTCTGAATCCCAGTCGCATCATGATGCGTGCGCATCGTGACGACAGTATCCTGTGCTTCACACGCTTAAATCAAAGATGCAAAAAGTAGATTTTTGTGTACGGACCAAAACACTGCTTTTGGTTTGCAATAAAATCCTGTCGTGGATTCAGAGTATTAATTAAAAGTATTTTGTGAAAATTCTGTAATTCCAGCTGATCAGGTGATTTCCTGCCTTTTTTTTTATTGTGATCTGATAATTTTGGATATTTTGGAACATTTAAAAAGTTCAACAAAGGACATTTTTAATACTTTTCTTGATGTTTAATTAACGTCTTCCTTCCTTTTTATGCCAATTTATCATTTAGCAATATGTAATTAAGTTGTCCAAGGAAAAAGATAATTTAACTTTTATGTTGAAAACGTAAAATATTATTTGTTGATCAAAATAACTTATTAATCGTCAGAAAAATATTTGACTATTTCCACCATTTTTTAGCCCGTAAAAACAGAAAAAGTTCCTCTCAGATTAAAAGATTTCCTGTTTATTTTTGTTCTCCTGTTTTTCTGTCATTTCACTGAAATCTGAATATTCGCGATGTTGGACGTCTGAATGGAAATGAAAAGACAACAACAAGCTCAGCAATTTTGCAATGAACATTTTTCTTATAGTTTTCTTGACCTTTCGTTGACAAATATTTAATTGAAAAAAATAAACAGATTAACAGGGAGAACTGTTAATTACTAGAAATGTAGAAATGTTAGCACACGTGTTCCTCCAATTACCTAAAAACGATAAATAATAAATGAATGTCAGATTTTCAGTAAATACATAAAATACAAAAATTTAAAAAATGGCAATCTTCTAAAAAAAAAACAAAAAAAAAAACAGCAGCTTGACATTAAATGATACATGGAGATTGCTGGTTATTAATAACCAGAAGAACCAACAGAAAAACTGAGAGGAGGAATATTTGATCACTTTTTCCTGACATTTTTAGCATATAAAAATAATGGACTTTATTTTTTTTCTTCTTTTCCAAAAACTGTCAGATTGCAGCCTCTGAGACGCATTTTTTAGGGAGAGCCGAACAAAACGCAACTTTTGAGGACATCAGTCTTGGCTCAGCATATCTGTTTTTGCAGCATTCCCTCCCTAAAACATTTCAGGGCATCAACTTTATAAAATGTTGATCACATCTGGAACATATGAGCATGAGGGAAACATGCACATATTTGCACATGTAATAACTTCCCTTCCACATATAAACACACATGTAGAGGTGAGCTGTTCTGGAGTTTTCCATCATCACCGAAATCTTTCTGCGCAGGATGAGCTGCCATACCGTGTTTGGCCAACCACGTTTTTTTATTCCACACACCTGCACTGAAACATCATCTCTAACTACATTATGTTCAGGGAAAACTGGTGGTTTTGGGTGCAATGTGAATAAATGCTATTGTCTCAGGTCACTGAGGAATGTACCAAGAGCTCCTCAAAACAGGGGGGAGAAGTCCCGACAGGTATACTACAAGATCTCCATAAGAGCGTCTCAATGGGTCAACATGTTTGTAACTTAATATATAATTTTACATTACCTCAGAAATCACAATCAAGGTTCCTCTCAAACACAGAGTTGATAAATTCACATAAAACTATGTCTGCTTTCAGACCTTTCAAATTAAAAGCATCACTTCAAATATTTTGTTAGTCACGTAAAAATGTAAATTATAATAAATTAGCTGGTGAAAGTTGCATTCCAACCTGGAACATTACTCCTCAAGTATTACAGGAATACTACAAGGACACTAAAGATCAGATTGTGCAGCTTGAAACTCGGGATGGTGTTGTTCACATCTGGAATACAACAAATACACCAGCTGAAACACACCAGCTGAAACACACCAGCTTCTCCTACTTCAGGCTCTCGCTGGGAGCTGAAACCTTGTGACTTGTGAATGTGACTTTTTCCCTTCTCGCTCACCTTTCTGTTTGTTCTGCATCTCTTTAACTCGCTTTTATTTTAAAACTTGCAAAAGTAAAATCTGAACATTGTGCTTGCTCATTCATCTGAAAATAAAAAACCATAAAACTCTGAGATTGCAATAAATTGCAAACACTCCGTGACGCTATTGGATAGTTCAGATACCATTCAGCCAATCAGAAGGTTAAAAATGCAGAGCGGTTAACTCTCTGCTGCCAGGCACTGAGGTCAGAAGGAAACAGAAGAAAAAACTACGCTGCATAAAACTGAAACACAGGTTAAAGTTAAGAGTCCGGTTAGGGTCAATTCTACCACTCTGAACATTTCAACCCATTTTTACCTTTGAAATATCTGAGGTTTTACGTGTGTGTGTTGTTGCTGTGGTAGCTGCAGTCACCTCTAACACCAGGGTTACGTGACCTTTCTCAGAGATTTGCAGAACTGCAGATATTTCACTGACTGCAACTTTTATTTTCGGTTATTTAATCCACACAGAAATATTACTCATCATAAACTATAAAGTTGACTTTTTCCTGTATTTTCTACGGCCATCAATCGAAGGCACAGAAAAATTAGAGTCCGCATGTAATATGTGCGACAACGCAAAGCATCAAATGATCGAATATGAGAATCGGAGAACTGCAACTGCTGAAGGTATTTGATTATTTTAATTATTATTATTTAAATTCTCCTGATTCCAGCCTCTCCAGTGGAGGATGCCATATTTTTCTCTCCCATTTCTCTGTCAGCTGAACAGCTTTGAAAGCCATTTGAAGGCGTCCCCTCCAGCTTAACGCTGCCCGGACTGGAAACTGCTTTTTTCCTTTGTTTCTGTTGCGATGGTGTCGACAAAAAGCAGAGTTTAGGTTTGGCTTCAGGAACAAGCATTAAAAACTAGAAACTACAAGTGAACAGAAATCTTCTTTTCATTTATTAACTCAGCCTTCACCCGCTACCACGTGCAACTACAACATTTTACCCGATTACATCCATTATTTACTTGATACATATTTTATGTAGCCTATGTTGTCTTTGTGCTCTTTGTCAGGGCCTGGGAGGATGAGACTAACTCCGTTTTTATGGTCTCTCTTGGTTCATTAGTGTGTGTGCTGAAAACTGAACCTGCCATTTATTTATTGCAAATCTTGGCCTCGTCATTTATTTGAAACAACTATGACATTTTTTGTTGGTTTTCGCTCCTGCGTGTGACACAAACGTGTTTCTGGGCACAGAGACTAAAGAAAATCCCTCTGCTGCAGTCGGAGAAAGTTTGCAGATGCGGATTTAAGGATAATGGAGGCACTTTATGGCTGAATGTGACCTCCAGCAGGTCCAGCGTGCAGCCCTGGCAGCAGCAGCAACATTCATTATTAAAGCTTGAACACATGGTCTAATTTAAGCTTTATTTGCTCAAAACATCTCCCCTCAATGTGCAGAGAAAACTGCTAAACTTTGGATTAAAGCGTCATTATAACATTTTGTCCTCTTCTGCTTCTCTTACTGTTGTGTTGTAACATTTTCCGTGTACTCCCTAATTTGAACTCTCCGTAAAACCGCTCCGTGTCTTACCTAGGGTTGGAGCTGTTCCAGTAGACCGCGTACCGGTCGGAGTTGATGCGGTCATCGGTGACGGCGTAACAGATACGGAGCAGCAGGCCGAGCAGCAGCAGCGGCGGCCGCCCGGAGCGCTCCATGTGCGGCGGCGCGGCACGCTGCGTCCCGGTGAACATACGCGTCTCTTCTCCTCAGCTCTGAGCGCGCTGTGACCCGCAGAGAGGAGACCCACAACCAGGATTTTCAGGAAGAAGATAATTTAGGCTATTTGTATCCACACGAGCTCTATACTCAACATTCACTGGTTACTGGCTTCATTCTCCCGCTCTCATACCTTCAACTGGTTATTTCCCAGCGAGCAGACTGGCAGTAATCCATTTCATACGCGATGCGATGGCATCAACTACTTCTTGTTTGAGGCAGAAAGAAACGTTCACGGCAACGGTTTGACCCCCAAGGCCGAGAAACTCTCCCAAATTCGCGTCCAGTGTGGCACACTGTCCCAAAGTTTCATTTTCACTCAAACAGAACCAAATACGCATCACATCAGGACAGCGTGCACACGGCCAGTCGGTCCATATGCGTCTGGCTCTCCAGCTCTCCGCCCGAAACTCAGTCTCACTTTTACGCGCAGAGCGCAAGTCCGGAGTGTTTGCTCACACCCCGGAGTTCTCATTAAGAATTTATTCTTTGTTTTGTGTCTTTTGTGTAATACTCAACACTTTTACAGTCTGCTGCTGTCGCACAAACTCTAAAATATGACAGGAGCTGCTCACCGAAGTCCGCCGCGACCTTTCCCAAGATCTCTCCACTTCTTAAGGTTTTTCGGAGCTCCTTCAAGTTCAACACCTCGCCGTCAGTCCGAAGCAGTTCTGGTCCTTGTCTTCGGAAATCAAACTTTTCGAGGTAAGCGCTCTTCTCTTCCTTCCGCCGCTGCAGAACGAGCTGTGCAGATCGGTTCGGACTAGAAAACAACAAAGAGAATCCAGCGAAAGTTTCGCCGAAGAAGCAGGAGGAGCGTTCGGTTTGGTTACCGGCTCAACTACGAACTGCAGTTCGGAATGAGTCCCAGAGGGCGGAGCTTCTGATTCACGGTGCCCCCCCCCTCGCCTCACAGCTCTCTCTCTTCATCGCCTCTTTACTACATGATGGAAAGTATGTGGACAGGACAGCGTGTTATTGCGCCATCGTGTACGTCAGTGAACTCACCCAGAAACCATTTTTTTAATTAAAACATAAACAATTCTCTTCCAAAGGTGAATTTATTAACTTGGGTTTTCAGGGATCGTGATAAAGCACAAGGTAAGTGTCCAGAGAGGTGAACTAACAAACGGGTTCAGTGGGTCAGCGACAGTCCTGATTCCTCAGGTTTTGCATATTTGTCACTATTTAATGTTTCAGATCAAACACATTTTAATGTTAGATAAAGATATCCTGAGTAAATACAAAATACAGTTTTTTAAATTCTGATTTAATTTATTAAAAGGAAAAAAAAAACTATCCAAGCATACCTTTGTTAGATTGGATCCAATTAGATTAGATTAGATAAAAATTTATTAATCACTTTACGACGATTCAATCAGATAAATTGAATTTCCAGTAGCACCTTTTACAGATGAAATACACACAAACACAGCAGATGAATAAACAAAAATGACTAAATAAATAAATAAAACCTTGAAGCAGAAACTGGGTTTAACAGAGACTGTTAAACCCAGTTTCTGCTAAACTGCATTTCACTGTTTTAACATTGTTTTTAACATTGTTTTCTCAACAATAAAAGCTATTCTATTCTGTTCTAAAGGTGATAACACATCTCACTACGGTGGTTATCTCCCAATGGAGTTCTGGTTTTGTCAAGCCAGATAACACAAAGAAAGTTAAAGACAGCCAGGCTTTCTTCTTAGTTTACCCCTCAGATATATCAGGAAAAGCTGGTATACCTGGCCAGGTATCTAGCCTTGAATGCTATTATTTAATAGCTTCAGTAAT
>VUQJ01002777.1:10103-23766 GCA_015108635.1 Andinoacara biseriatus | reverse complement strand
AGTCTACAAACACACACACACACACACACACACCACACACACACACACACACACACACACACACACACACACACACACACACACACACATATATATATATATCAGATCTGTGGAGAGAGAGAGAGAGAGAGAGAAAAATCCCTGTCAAGTGTCACCCCTACAAGCCCCACCCTCATCGCTTCTGGTTTGTTAGCCCCTCTGTTAATCTGCTCCCTTTTCACATCCCCCCCTCCCGATGCTCTTGCACACTCTCTCTTTTGCTCCTCCCCTGTCTTTCCTCAAAGCCAGCAGCCTCCTGTTTGATCCTGACTGCTTGCTACGTGATCTCTTGGAATACAGCGTCCCTTTTCTATTCCATGGCTTTTCGGCTTGTTTTCGCTTTACAGCATAAAGCACGGAAGGATGCCAGCTGAACCAACAGTGTCTCACCTTTCCTTCCCCTTCCCCCTCTGTAGTCATAACCTGTTTATCCGTTTGCCTCTCTGACCTCCACATTAACTTCCTGTCAATACCCCTTGACCCCCATCTCCTGATTAATGCCCCCTTGACAATGTTACCATGCATTAACTGGCTGAAGCCTTTCCTTGCCTTGATCTCTTCCACCTTGCTCACACGAGGCCAGAATTGTCCAACCAGCTGTTTGTGTCCTGACCACCATACTGTGGACTGCTCTGGCCAAGGTCTAACTGGAGTGCCAGATTCCATCCCTCTGGACGTTCGCCGTCTCCTGCTCTCCAACAACTGGATTCCATGGATCCCTTCTGACTTCCTGGTCTTTTACACAGATCTGGTGTATTTGGACCTAAGGAATAACTCCCTCTCCCAGCTGGAGCCAGGGACCTTGAGCACCTCCTCTAGATTAGTCTTCTTGGATTTGGGAAGAAATAACCTGACTGAAATCCCCTCAGGAACATTTGGGGAATCAAGGAGTCTGATTAAACTGCGACTAGGGGACAACCCCTATCTAACTATGGTAGGCAGAGATGTTTTTACAGGGTTGACTTCTTTGAGGGAATTGGAGCTAGAGAGGAACGGTCTCACAGGGCTGGATGTCAGGGTCCTGGAACCTCTGCCCTCCCTTCAGATGGTGCGTTTGGAGGGCAACCCCTGGCTTTGCAACTGCCACTTTGCCAAATTGTTTGTTTGGCTGACAAAGAACCAGCATAAGCTCCCAATGGGTAAGATGTAAGCTGCTTATATATTGATGTGCAGTTGAGAAATATAATTATTTCCATGAGATATATTGTAATCATTGTAAGACACACATATACATACATAAATATATGCACACACACGCAAAAGCACATGATAATTGAGCTACCTCCTACTAAATCTCAGCACCTGTTGATTTCAGATACAGTAATTAAAATAAACATTTGCTTAGATAGCAGCAACAAGCACTACAGACAACGACTATTATCTGAAATATGACAAACATCCATTGATTTGTTTTACCTTTTCCTTCTCTCACTCACTCTTGTTTTATGAAATTTGTTATTATTAGTAGTAGTATTTTTAGTGTTATTAGTATTTTTTTTCTTGCTGAAGTTACATTATTGCAATCATCATAACTGTGGCATAAGCTATAATATAAACAGCTAGCCAAGGTCTACTTGACACACCGTTTCATTTTTTGGGTTTTGTTATGGTTTAATTTAGAATAGTACTAGCTTCTTGCTTTAATGACTTGAAATTCTTTGCAATTTGTTCCAAATTTGCCTCCATCGGAGCCCTTCCAATATGCTAGAAATAGGTTGCAAGATGGTGGGGTTCCTTTCCCCCCTTACCTTGACCTTTTGAAATTTCTGCCCTGAACTAAAGCCTGTGTACTTCTTGCTTCTTTTGATGCACTACATTAGCAGAGTACTGGTATATTAATACCTAATGTAAACAGAAACACCCCAAAAGCGAAGGAGACAAAGCAAATTATTTTTTTAAAGGGTAGGCATGAGGTTATGACATCTTTCTTATTTTAATGCATCACACTGTCTAAGACTGACACATGAATATACAGTCATGTAAAGATGAAAGTTTTAACAGGACTGGATAGAGTCCTGTGAAAAAGTACGCATTTACTGCTTCCAAAGGAATTAAGAAAGTAAGTAGCATCTAGGTTGTGCTATGCACTTGATTAATTGATTTTCATCAAGTGTGAGCACCTTTATAAGCAGAAAGTTGGGCAGTTTGCTGGTCTGGAGCATTCAGGTGTGCGTTGACATAATGCTACATGTGTCCCAGGAGTGGATGCGAGGTAGCATCCACTCCTGGGACTCCTGGTATGAGCATATCAGCACAAACACCTGATACCAACTTTCAAGCACAGTCATTTGCACTTGTGAGGCCATATGTCCAAAAGCTAAAGCTGGGCTAAAACTGGGTCATGTAACAAGACAATGATGCACAGCAGCAAATCTACAACAAACTACCCAAAAAAGAAAAGAATCAAGGTGTTGCAATGCCCCAAAGTCCAGAATTCAGTCTGACTGAAATGCTGTTTTGAGACCTTAAGAAAGCTCAAGTGAATTCCTGAAACCCTCAATGAACTGAAGCACTGTTATAAAGAAGAGTGGCCCAAAATTCCTGAGTCACTGATACTCATGAAACAATTACTTCAAGTTATTGTTTCTAAAGCTGTTGAATCACAGCATGTACTTTGTCTTAATCTCACTGTACATTCTGTATAATCACAAATAACGGCATTCTATACTATTCTATTCTTGACTGCATGGTACAAACACATACACTTTTGCTGGGACTGGGGCACCTGACAGGGATGGAGGTGCTGGGTATGCCTTGGAACCCACTGCATCCCTTCTGTCAGTGTATTATTAGGATAGTAAACATGACATTACTTAGCTTTTCCCCCCAATGGTGTCACTAAATTATTATCTTTAGTTACTTCTTTACTATCTTTACACCAAGATAAACAGGAACATCTGTCTTTTTTTTTTGTCTGTTTACTGTTTTTGTTTTGTATTTTTTTTATCCATTTCTGAGCTTTTTATATTGTGTGGTGAAAAGTATCTGCCACCTTTGTGATTTATTTAATTAATTAATTATTTTTTGCATATTTGTAACCCATTTGAGTACTTATCTAGTCCATTTTAGTCCTAGACAAAAATAAAAGAGTAAATGCAAAATTTACTGTAGTTTTTAATGATGATTACATTTGGTAAAGTGAAAAAAGTTATTGTCCTGGCCCTAAGTGCAAAAGTAACTGCCCATTAAACAGATGTGGGAAGTAACAAAGTACAAATACTTTGGTACTGTATTTAAGTAGATGTTTCAGGTATCCGTACTTCAGTTGAGAATTTATTTTTCTGACAACTTTGTACTTTTACTTTTTCTTTTTACTTTTACTCCCTACATTTTTACATAAATATCTGTACAATGTACATCTGTATGATGTGAACTCATGGTTTTTCAGATTGTGAAACATCCTGCAAAAAAAAAACTGAGGCACAGCAGATTTGTGCTGTTGAAAAGTTGCATAAAAATACTGCAGTTTAGTGCAGGATAAACAGGTTAGTTTGTTGTATTGTGGTGATTTTATTGTAAAGCTCCTTGTTGGACTGGTGCAGAGCAGCTGCGGTGTTCATGGTCAGAGTAACAATTACAGTGGGTACGGAAAGTATTCAGACCCCTTTAAATTTGTCACTCTTTGTTTCATTGCAGCCATTTGCTAAAATGCTAAAATACTAAAGTTAATTTTATTTCTCATGAATGTACACTCAGTACCCCATCTTGACTGAAAAAACCCTCATAAATGTAGAAATATGGATTTGGGGATCCGCTGCCATTCTTCCTTGTAGATCCTCTCCAGTTCCGTCAGGTTGGAT
Source organism: Andinoacara biseriatus (assembly GCA_015108635.1). NCBI lineage: Eukaryota > Metazoa > Chordata > Actinopteri > Cichliformes > Cichlidae > Andinoacara > Andinoacara biseriatus. The sequence continues at coordinate 19,927 of VUQJ01002777.1, read as the reverse complement.
GGTGAATGTTGGTGAACAGCCATTTTCAGGTCTCTCCAGAGATACTCAGGTGGGTTTAGGTCAGGACTCTGGCTGGGCCAGTCAAGAATGGTCACAGAGCTCTTCTGAAGTGTCACAGCAAAGGCTCTGAATACTTATGACCATATTTCAGTTTTTCTTTTTTAATAAATTTGCAAAATTTTCCACATTTCTGTTTTTTTTCTGTCAATATGGGGTGCTGAGTGTACATTACTGAGAGATAAAATGAACTTTTTTTGATTTTAGCAAATGGCTGCAATGAAACAAAAAGTGAAAAATTTACAGGGGTCTGAATACTTTCCGTACCCACTGTACACCAATGTAGCAGAGAACTTAGGGTCCCCCCGCCTGCTGAATCCCACTATAACCCCTGACTGCACTCATTTTCTGTTTAGGTGATGAGGCAGAGTCATCCTCTACAATGTAGGTAACAGCAAATAGAGCTCTTTTTAAATTCTCTTTCTTTTTCTCTGCTCATGTTCTACGTAAAGCTCATTCCATATCAGTACATCCAATGAGTTCAACCTCACACCCCCAGATTTTGATGAAATTTGGTATATGGATCGTCTTTTGGGAGAAAAGGCTAAATTTCCCCCCCCCCCCCTTTATTTTCTTCGGCTTTTTCAAACAAAAAAAGGGCTCAACATCTGAAATTCAAATGACCATAACTCAGCAACCAATGGTTTGATTTTCAAAAGTAAAGTATCTTTGGAAAGGGTTTAACATAAAGAATCCAAATCTATAAAAGGGGAAGGATACAGGAAAAGGGACAGCCAAAAAGCCCAACCAGCAAGACCACTCCGCCCTCACCCATCCCCCAGGCAGACCAGCCCCAACGTCCACACCATCCCAACCTGCCCGCAGATGCACAAACAAAGCCTAAACACCTTATCTCAGCTCTGATTGAGCTGAAATTGGAAAAATAGCCTTTTCTCACAAAAGACTATCCATATACAAAATTTCATCAAAATCTGAGGAGGCAAGGTGATCTGAGACGGAATGAGACAGTGTTCAAGCTGAGATCATTCATAGAAATAAAATTTGGATTGAAATAAAGTTTGTATTCTCATGTAATAATATTGTTTTATTATTGCATTGATTTGTGACAAGGTTCAGTTAGCTTTGCACAAAAATAGCTGGTAGAAACGTCCTCCAAAGAGCTGCTTTTCCTGAATACATTTCAGAGGCTGTACTTCTTCACTTTTACTTGGGTAAAGAAGTTCAATCAGTACTTCAGCTGTTAACAGAGTTTTTTTTAAAAACATGCATCTGTACTTCTACCTAAGTATAGAATGTTTGTACTTTTTCCACCTCTGCCACTAAACCTAATAACTGGTTGTGCCACCCTTGGCAGCAAGAACTGCAATCAAGCATTTGTGATAAATGGCAATAAGTCTTTCTGTGGAGGAATTCTGGCCCACTCTTCTTTGCAGATTTTTTTTTAATTCACCCACACTCTCCAGTGTGGGTGTTTAAGGACCCTAAACAGTTCCTGTTTAAGGTCATGCCAAAGCATCTCAGTCTGAATGAAGTCTGGACTTCGACTAAGTCACTCCAAAATCTTCATTTCATTATTTGGGGCCATTTAGAGGTAGACTTGCTTGTGTGTTTTGGATCACTGCTCCATTACCCAAGTGAGCTTCAGCTTCAGGGCCCGAACTGATGGCCGAACATCCTCCTTCAGGACTTTCTGGGGCAGAATTCATGGTTCCAGCAATTACGGCAAGTCGTCCAGGTTCTGAAGCAGCAAAGCAGCCATCACACAACCACCGCCATGTTTGATTCTTGGTATGATGTTCTTTTATATGAAATGCTGTGTTAGTTTTATGGCATAGGTCACAGGACTCAAAACTTTCAAACGTTGTCTTCTCAGTCCACAGACTATTTCCCGCCAAAGTCTCGGGAATCATCAAGATATTTTTTGGCAAATGTGAGACGTGCCTTTGTGCTCCTTTTGACCAAGCAGTGGGTTTTCACCTTGGAACTCTCCTGTGGATCCCACTTTTGCCCAGTCTCTTTCTTATAGTTGAATCATGAACACTGACGTTAACTGAGGCCTGCTGGTCTTTATATGTTGTTCTGGGTTTTCCTGTCACCTCCTGGATGAGTTGTTGATGCGGAATAATTTTAGTAGGCTGGTCTCTCCTGGGAAGGTTCACCACTGTTCCAAGTTTTCTTTATTTGTGGATAGTGGCTCTCACTGTGGTTCAGTGGAGGCCCAAAAATCTTAGAAAAGACTTGAAAGATTTTTGATTTTTGATTGTGGCATGTTGCTTCTTGAGATCTTTTAGCCTACTTGGCTTTGTCAGACGGGTTCTATTTAAGTAATGTTAGAAATTGAGAAGAGGCGAATACATTTTCATGTCACTGTAGGTAATGGGCTATGATGAAGTAAATTTTGTTTTCAGTTCAAGAGTCTGGAGTGTCCAAACCTGAGAGCAGCATGCCAGGTAAAGTGTGCTCGTCAACAATAACGCTAATGTTCAGAGGAAGACTGTGAAATGCAGAGTCCTGAGGGAAAAGTCCCGAGGCAGCAGAGAGAGAACAGCCTGAGCTGTGGTGCAGCCCACTGTGTCAATCCAAAAACACTTTAGCCACAGCAACACAATCTTTCCCCACTACTTTCCATCTTCACCAGATTTGACCCCAATCCCTGCTCCAACACACCTGATTCAAATGAACAGCTGGGTATTAAAAGTTGCAGCTGTCTGATAACGACAAAATCATGTGAATCAGATGTTTTGGAGCAGAGGCACAAAAAAAACCTAAAACACGCCGTCCCAAGGACCAGAGTTAGGAAACACTGTTTATCATTCCTGCCCTAAAAAAAAGTGGTCTAACTGCGTAACGCTGTCCTGAGGCAACAAACCAAAAAGTCCTACTTTAATACATAAATCATTAAAGCAAAAAATCAAAATCTGTCTTAAACAACCAAAAACACTTCTTCACAAATTCACACATACATTTATTTATCCCTCTTTCACTTTAAACATGTATAAAAATTATATTAGTCGTAGCTGTAGCTCGCCCATGAATAGTGATGTGTTTAGTGCCATTAAATAAAAAATTATTTAAATTTACCAGACAGAGAAATAACCAAAGATATTGTTTGTTGCCCTCATGCCATAGAGGGCTGGAGAAGTAATTGCTGCTACCCATCAGTCTGGGAGGGGTTATTATGCAATTTCCAATCAATTTCCATTCCAATTTTGAAATTGCCATTCCTGAATAATATGTTTACCTTTAGTATTTTATGTAGAAATTCATACATTTTACTTAACAGGGGTATTTTCAAGCTGTCTCTCTTTGGTAGAGTTCATTTCACTAAGGTGAAAAATGAGTATGTCTTCCCACACAAATTGGGCACATCTAAATACTTCTACATAATGCATAATGTTCTGCATGTGGACTCACTCGTCTTCTATAAGCATCGGAGTGGTGAGAGGGGCCAATTCTTCAGCAGCCACCAGCTGCTGCACCAGAGGATGGGACTGTGGGTAGAGGCTGCGGGTCTGAGAGGCCAGCAGGCCAGACTGTGCAGCATAGCTGAACAGGTGAGGCAGGAGCTGGTAATGTGTGGGCATGGAAGTGTTGATGTACTGGTCCCGCAGGGCTGCCGAGTAGCCGTTCATTTCAGCTGAGCGACTGAAAACACACAAAGATCAAAGGTGACAATTTCCAATAATATACGAGGGTATTTTTTAAAATAATTATTATTATTAAGGCAATAGTCTGGAATTTTGGAAAACATGCTGGCTCACCATCTTAGACTGAGTAAGCTGGGGGGTTGCATTTGGTAGGATAAACCCTCTCTACCAGGCCTCTGCACTCTCTCCTCATAAAACTTTAACCTCATTCTGTGGACGTGGGGTGGAACTCCCTTGTCTTCGTCATTAAAACTCTTTGCATTTTTTCACAAACTTGCAGAGAAAACTTTGCAAGACTTTGTATTTTCAGCCTGTACACCAAAGCCCATGCTACTCAGGCTTTCTGTCTTTACTGTTCATTTCTGGCAATATTTAATTCCATTTAAAAAAAAAAAGCCATTCCCCTGAATAGTTTTCAGGCTGCTGAGATAAAACCTGATGTTTACACAAAATGAGACTAAAAAAAATGCCATCATGCAAGTACCTAGACAATATTTGTCCTTGATGAGTGCAGATAGACAATATGCTCGTCTCCAAGCAAGAACAGCAGATAGTGCTGCGAGTTCTTTGTGTTTTCTTGTCATCACCGAGCCTGAGGAGCTGCATATTCAGGCATTCTTTGGCTGATGAATACCTTAACTAAAGTCTGGGTGAGATGGGAACGAGGTGTTAGACTGTCAGGGCCAGCTCATTATCTCAAAGATGGGGCGAGTGCCAGTGCTGCGTAGTTGAGTGGATGAGATGAACGACTCACTTGGACGAAAGAGTGGAGGCAGGCGACGGCTGGTTACCCTCCGAGGCTCCATTGCTTGGCGAGCTGTGGTCACTGTCACCGTTGTTTCCCCAGGTGTGCTCTGGGGCGTCCTCCTTGAACTCCTGCCCTGACATGATCCGTTCTATCTCCTCCTCCGTGATCTAAAACACACACACACAGACATAGACACACAAAAACGGAGGTTTGCAGCTTACAGCACATCCACGTGGAATTAAAATCAGCATGTGCTTTAGTTCAATTGATTAGCACTGACAAGCAGTGCACCACTTTTCATTAAAATGTTGAGGAGCAAGGACACAATCACATAATGAAACAGGGAGCTGTAGGAAGGAAGAAAGAAAGAACGAAAAGAGGTGAGTGTGCGTGTGTATTTGATTGGATGATTCACACACTTAAAATAATAGAATCCTTGCGGGTCAGTGCAGGCAGAAAACACAGACAAAAGCCATCCTGAAAGGCTTCAGCACACCAGAAAATGCGGTATCTTGTGTCTGTGGCAGGGGTCAATTCACTTTCATTTCTATCAGTTCATCCCAAATACTGAAACAGGCATTTTCATTCCATATTAATAACAGAGAGGTCCTCCTTTCATTAAGGGTGCTGGTTCTTAATGGAAGCCGATGTTTTTCTGTTTTGACTCGTTGAATTGAGGTGGAATGAATCGACCACATCCGTCCCCTTGAACAGTGGTTCAGTGGTACTTATCCTCATGTTACACATTTTCCTGACCGTGTGTTCCATCGCTTCATATTAATAATGAAGCCACCGCTGAATGGGGACTAATCAACAGCTACACGATTATACAGATGATATAACAAGGTCAGGGCTTGCTCTCATTATGTGCTTTACGAGCATCCCAAAGAGTAGGATTGCGGCACTCCAGCTCTGTGTTACTTAATGGCTTGTGATCTGAGTGCATTCACTGTAAGCACAATTCCTCAGGGGCTGAGCCACAGTGATGATGTTCAGGCTGACTCGAAGCCAGGGAAAGGTCAGTGCATCCCACAAAAAAACCCAAAAAAAAAAAACAAAGCTTCAGCTGATTTACCTGCACTGGCCCAATGCTTTTGTTCCTCCCTCCAGGCATGCCATCTTCTCTGATTGCTATATGACAAAAAAAGAGAGAAAAAGAAATTTGTTCCATTAACAAAATATGATCAGTGTCACAGCTCTACCTAGTGGCTACAGCGCATCACACAAATGTTCCCACTATGAGTTCAGTTCTAACTATAGCTTTTGCTGTTTCTGCTGGCAGGCAGTCGTGCTTTCTTTACTCCCTGGGAACAGTTTGTCAAAAAGAAAACAAATTAAATGTATTTCATGTATCACTGCATTGTATGAGCGTGTAAGTGAATAATACAGAAAACAGTTTAGTTTTAGATAAAAACACTGCGAGTAGGTGCATGATTGGGTGAATGAGACTTGTAGTAGAAAGTCCTCTGAGTGCTCCAATCGAGTAGAAAGGTGCTCTGCAAGCATCAGAATGTTCCAAGAAAAACTGACCTTAAAGCATTTGAAGAACAGAAGAAGCAACTTTGGCTGCTCCCTTACCACAAGGGGTCGCCAAAACAGGAAGGTCCAAATGCTTGATTTGGCAGTTTTACGCTGGATGCCCTGGCTTTAAGGATGGGGGGGTGTAAAAGAAAGGTCATTTATAGTTTTAGCCACATGGGGGCAGCATATGACCATGGAAGTAAGTACATGAGCCCATGCATGAGAGAAAACCTACAGCTCCAATATGCTTACTTAAAGTGTGTGTGTATGTGTGTGTGTGTGTGTGCGCGTGTGTCACCAAGCATTCCAAAAGCGAGAAAATACAAATATTTATTGGTAGAACTAATGCAAATCAGCCTTTTGGGGTTTTGGGGGACTTTGAGAGAAAGGTTGAAGCCTGGGGGGAAAAAGGCAGTCCCTACAGAAGCAGCTCTTCCCACTCAGCAGCCATCTTAAGAACCTTCGAGCACTGGGCAGTTATTTTGAGGCACCATCTAAATGAACTTTAAATTCAGTGATCACCAGGACTGCATACATTGAATCACCAAGTCAAGTCTGGTTTAAAAGGAAACAAAAACATTTTAAAAACTGCCCCCAAAATAAGGTGTTTTACTTCTATCGCATCATCTTTTCTAGACTAGAATAGGATGCCTTTATTGTCACTGTACAAATATACAAATTTGATTTTATTTTTCTGAATTCTCTCACAAATTTGATTTCATTTAGAATGGAGTTGAACAGTGTGGATGATGCTGAGGTTTTTAGAGAACCAGAGAGGAACAGTGATGCTGCTGTGTTGAAATTGTTTTATATGCCACATGACATTTTCCTAAGTGATAAAATGGAATAAACTGCCATTTTTTATTTTGTATTTTTATCCACAAAAGGAGTCAGCGTACATGTTTTTTTAAATGACACATTCACAAATAAAGCTTGCACACACTGCACCAAGCTAGGATTCTAAACTAGAACCGTTTTTACACATAAAGAGTAGCAGAAGCATAAAAGTAAAGTAAAAAAGAAGCAGCTAAATATTATGAGGTGCATCTATTTAAATCATAAGATGTTAAGCTGATATCTGTCACCTTACCAGTTACTGCAGGCTAAATTATTCATCTCTGAATTTTAATGAGCTTAACCATAATTTGGTGCTTTCTTACCAGTGTAGCACACATTACTTTGTGTTCATGCTTTAAGTGAGAAATAATCTCTCTTGTGGCCTGAATAGCCTGATGATTATTTTTTTCCTAACACACTCTACCTGTGGACAGAAATGGGCCTTCATTGGAGAAGAGTAACTGGATATTGCTTCGGAATACAAAACCTGATTGAAAACTGCAAATAAATGCCTCAACAGACCACAGAGTCCATACATGCTTTATGAGGAATAATTAGTTACCAAAACTGTTAATTACAGCATCTACCAAACTCACCTTTTCATTTTCTTTAACCTACTCTCTGTATTTTTGTTCATTCGTTCTATATTTGCTGAATGCAAATATACAGAATAATGATTTGCATTAACTAGGGCAAATTTAACCACAGGCTGCCCCACTACACCTACACTGAAGTGTTTACGTGCCTCGAGGCAACTGTTGTGATTTGGCGTTATATAAATAAAGTCAAATTGAATTGAATTTCAGAAATACATATAATCAGCCAAGATAAAACTAGCTGTTTAATACTGTGTAGGAAAACCTTAAGCCCTGGGCGGGATGGTGGTGAAGTGGTTAGCACTGTCACCTCAAAGCAACAAGGTCCTGGGTTCAACTCCACCAGCCAGCCGCGGCCCCCCTGTTCAGAGTCTACACGTTCTGCCTGTGCATGTTAGGTCGACATGTGATTCTAAACTGGCTGTAAATGAGTGCATCTCTCTGTGTTGGTCCTGTGATAGACTGGGGATCTGTCCAGGTTGTACCCCCACCCCTTGCAGTTTGAGCCATCTGCAACTCTAAATTGGATTAGTGGTTAAGAAAATGGATGGCTCGATGGAATGTTCGAGCCATCAAAACTGCCCTGATGTTTCTGGCCATGGGTAGGGAACAGCTGTGGCACCGGGACATTTTTAGACGATCCTTTGGGTCTGGATGATTGCAGGGTGGGGCCTCGTTGGATCAGGCTTATTGTGGGGCTCTTTCTTGCGTTCTTCTAGTTGTTCTTGAGCATTTCTTTGAGCAGTGGAAGTGCTCTGTCAACAGCAAGTCCACAAGACCCAGCGTTTTCCCAGCAGAGCACCGCACCATGACAAGATGATTGGTGTTGTGTTGCTGTTGATCACTTCACCTGCCAGTGGTTTAAATGTTGTGGTTGATAGTGTGCTGTATATAATAAAATAAGACTGACTTTTTGTGGGTTTTGTACTTGTTAATTCTTTATTTTAATTTATTCTATAAACAAATGTTTCATTTTGGATTTATTTTCCTTAAAAAGTGTTTATTAACTGTTACCATGACATTTCTTATGAGATAAACTTCTATTTTTGTGACTTGACGCATAGATTTTACCTTTACGGTTCATCCCCATCTGAAGGCACTTGAGCAGGCGGCAGTACTGGCAGCGGTTGCGCTGCTTGCGCGACATCTCGCAGTTCTTGTCGCGGCTGCAGCGGTACACGCGCTTGTTGCAGATGCTCCGTTTGAAGAAGCCTTTGCAACCCTCACAGGAGATGATGCCATAGTGCAGGCCTGTGGCGCGATCCCCACAGATAAGGCAAGTACGCTGGTCAGCTGGATCATCTGCAGATGAAAGGGGGTTGGGGACAGGAGAGAATTTAGAACCGTGCCCATCCACTTCTTCACTATAATTTATGTACAGCATTAAAGAAAAAGCAGTGGGAGCAAAAACCTCCCTGAAGGCACAAAATATTAATTGAAATCATGGGGGCGGTTGGGGTTTAAGTGCTAGCCAGGCACTGGCTAATCCAAAGGGTTCTTAAGCTCTAACAATCATTTTGTGAAATTTGAGGTATAACAGGCGGCAGGAAGACACCTGACTGTAAAATATCATTGCTCCAGGTAAACTATGTGACAGTACTATTCCACCTAGCACCTATGGTATCCTTTAAAAAGCCCCACCAGCGCAGATGTTCCACACAGGCAGTCCCTCAATCATCAGCCTTCACCTTCTTTTCTTAAGGAGTGCACACTTTTTGCTGATTGCTCTAAACTATGAAAAGTTGTTAGGAAAGAAGTAATTTGGAACACGTGGGAGTGGGCTTTACACATATTTGCACAAAACTGGATATCCTGATTAAAACGGATGTTATATAGAAGTTGAAATGATAGCAATGAGTGTTTGTAAGACAGACGTGGAAGCCTGCTGACCATGAAAGATATTAAGACAGTAAGAAGGGAAACGAACCCAAGTCTCACACAGTGATTTGAGAAGACATGCGGATGTACAGGAGAAATACAGCATATGAAGGGATGGGAGAGGATCAAAGAGAGACAGATCCTACAGAGGACCATCCTTGTGAAGCTACACTTTGCTAATCACAGAGGTGCTCTCAAACTGCAAAGACAGCAATCTGAGGAAGCTGCTGAAAATCTTTTCTTAATCCCCCCCATCTACCTGCAGGCCACATAATGTACATAATGAAACTCACTGAGGAAGCTGAGAATTAAGCTACAGCGCATGTTCTCTACTTTTCACTGTGTTAAGCTTCATCACACACCTGCACACCGAGAAGCCGTTCTCCACCCCTGCTCTACGGAGGACCGTGATTTCATAAATTGTACAAATTGCCTTTCATTTTTAAATTACTTTTTAATTAATTTGATTTATTTAGACAACAATAAAATTATTAATTATTTAATGGAAACTAAAACAAGGAATGAAATGAACTATCAATCCGTTAATAAATACTTCAAATGGAAAAGGGATTCACAGGG
>VUQJ01002777.1:0-10083 GCA_015108635.1 Andinoacara biseriatus | reverse complement strand
TAAAACATTAAACTCTGAATAAAAACCTCACAAAAATGTTTTCAAATTCTGAATTTTAAAAAAGATATTCAATATATATATATATATATATATATATAAAAATGCAATTTAAAAAGAAAAACAAGTAAATGGATTCATAAATCAAACTAGGAAGGCAGTCATAAGTTTGGACACACTCACCCAAACTTTTGACTGGTACTGTTTATGACAGGCCTCATCAGCAGTGTGTTGAACCTAAGCAATGAATGCCCGGTACATTGCAGTGAATAGAATTTTAACATTACTGCACCTACAGTACCTACACCTAAAGATCTGGATAATCAAATTATTATTCTTAAAATATAATACGTAATTGAAATTGATTTACTTATTAATTTTCTCAGTATGGTCTGTGCCCATAAAGGCTCTGAATGTTGTGATGTATAAAGTAAATAAATAAATGGACTGGTTCTTTTCTACATGAGCACTCAAAGCACTTTACACAGCATATCTAATCCACCCATTCACACTCACATTCGTACAAGAACTTTCTACATCTAAGTGCCTTCTATCTAACATTCACACACATCTACACTCCAGTGAACGCATCAGAAGCAACTCGGGGTTCAGTATCTTGCCCAAGGATACTTTGGCATGCAGATTGAAGAGGCTAGTGAGCTTTAACATTCAATCCACCTATGTACTTGAAAACACACACAAAAATTCACACACTAAAGAACATAACTTTTGAACCTGTTGTGTGTGTGGCTAAATCAGCAGAAGAGCACAACAAACCCACAAAGTGAAGCGTTGCTGTTTACGTCACGGGACATGAGGACTTCAGGAAACCTGATATTTGTGGCTGTTGTAAATGGTTGACCCAGTCATGCCTCCCTGATTAGAAGGCACACTGTTTTGACAATAAACAGACCACAGTAACATAATCTTTATTATTCAAATGAGTGGGATTAAACTTTTGTGTGTGTATAATTTGAAGGGGCAGCTCATCAGAAAGAGATATGTGATTGAGGTGCGAGCTAAGCCTCCCAGAGAGAGGGGAGGGGCCTGCCTAAGCAGGCTTCTGGGTTCATGTACTAAAAGTAATTAGAAGGAATTGTAGGGGGTGGGGGGGCATATGGCATAAAGCCTCTCCCAGAATGGTGAATAGAGGACTTCTAAAGCCCAGAAACAGATTACCATTTAAATGGTGTGAGGTTTAAGTTTGCTGCCTGCTGAAGACTGCAGGGGCAGCTATACTGTACCGAGACAATGGGCTGTCACACGGTGAGCCCATTCTGGGATTAGAATTTAACCATTTTGGTGATTAACTCTATACGGTGAACAGGTTAAATCGACTCTTGAGAGGAAACCCTACCAGTCGAAGAAACATCTCTGCTACTGACTTATTTTATAAAGCCAGTAATTTTCTTAAGAGCAAGCAATGTGACTGAAATGTTTCATGGAGATGATTAGTGCTCTTTAATTTCAAAAGAAAAAAATATATAACTTATTTTAATAGATTCATCTTTTAAGATTATGTTCTTGAGTAATCATTTCCAGTATAAAATCGTAATCTCCTTCATTATTTTTTCCTAAGAATACCAGTTTTATGAATGGTGGGAATATCACAAGGGTTGGATTTGCCTTCAGAGATCTAAATTTGACCTTTTCAGACATTTTAGACTTTTTCGATGCTCCAAGAAAATCAATAATGTTTTGTCTCAAACTAGCTGGCATTTTGGAGCTAGACAGCAACAGCACACAGTACCAGTCAAACGTTAGGAAACGTGTCCAAACGTTTGACTGGTACTGTATATAAATTGTTTTCATACATAAAGTTTAAGTCGAGAGTAGTCCTTTCTCACAGGTAACACAAAACAGGAAATGATGCGTTTTAGACACATTTGCACAAAGGGACATACAGTGAGTTTAAGACAAAGGAGCGGCCTGTATAGGGTGTGCAGTAGGTAGCACACGACACCCACGCGATGCCCAATCCTTATAACAGTGAATGTACTTGAATGTGACTTGCGGTACTTCCACACTAGTGCAATCTGACATGGATATTGTACTAGGCAGCAGGCAGATTAAGGATCAGCGAAGGAGCAATCAGACTGTGTTGAATATTTTCATTCTTATGTAATTCATTCAGATGATGTCTAGAAATGTTAAGCCATTTTCACTGATGCCCTCAATTTTTTTACTCCACAGGCGTGCATGTGAGATCACAAATATCGGGAAGCAGTCAAATTGGACATTAGCTGGTCTTTAACCTGCAAGCTCTACAGTACAAAGTTCATGTGATGTTGGATTGAGTGAATAGTCCTTTGTAGTCCACGCTCTATCCAGGCAGGTTCCTCGCCTAAACCACACTGAATGTTTCCATTTGTGCAAACATGTCTTAAGTGAACCATTTAATGCTTTGTATGAGGAAGGAAAAAGTATAGAATATGCTGCCCTAATTCTCTCAAAATTGTCTGAAGTTCATGCATGAAAACAGCTTTATATTCAATTTAGGTGTCAGTCACTTTTCAAATCCACTGACCCATCAGTGTGTCCAAACTTTTGACTAAAGTTATTCACGCCAACGGAGGGGATGCTGCCAAATACAATCTCTTGTCTACTCTGACTATAATTTACCTTACATTGATAAACTTTAGGCCATTTTTTGGCCCCTCTCCAGAGTCTGTTTTTGTAGCTGTTTACCTCTATAGAAACAGGGATTATTAGAATTCAGTAAACAGAGACTTCTGAGAGCTGTTTGCATGCAGTACTCCAACAATACTGTAGCCTCACAGAAAGTATTGGGTTTGAATCCACCTTAACTGGGACCTTTTTGTGTGGAGTTTGCATGTTTTTCCTGTGTTTGTGAGGGTTTCCTCCGCGTTCCACGGTTTCCTCCCCAGTTCAAGGGGGATATGCACTTAGTGGGGTTAGGTTAACTGGTAATTCTAAATTGCCCATAGTGTGAATGGTTGTATACTCCTGAAAGAGCCACTGTGAACACATACACTCCTATGAATATTACTACAAATTGAACCTGAGATATCACCTGTTAATGTAGCTATAGTGGCCCTGTGAGTTTTAACTCTCCTCTTTTGAGGAGAGGCAAACGAGCTGAGCTAATGCACTCTGAGTGGGTCAGCTGTTGAGTTTTCCCGGATGGAGCAGTGGTTCATTATAGAGGTTAATTTAAAGCATGGTCATACCCCAATTGGCTTTTAATTAATTAGGCATGCACCAGCGATGCACCAAATTGATATTTGGATTGGATATTTTGTCGTGACAAAGGGAAGATCTTTTCAAGTCAGTTTCATGTTGTCAGCAGCAGTGCACCTGTTGCAAGGTGACAAACCAACATAGTATGGAGGGCACCAACAGCAATAAGCAAGCACTTTAGAGACATTTCATGCTCAGCCTTTTTGGCCCCATATGTTAACACTTATTGCTAAGCTTTTATTAGACTTAAGGTAACATAACTTGCTGACAGCAACTTTAATATCTGATTTCAGCTCTGTCGGCTATACTCGACATGCATGAGGAGATGCACTCAGAAAGCAGAGAAATGAAAATCTAGCTTAAGCATAAAAATTAACAGTATGCAAGATTTTACTTATCTCAGTCCCATTGCCCTTTATTATTTTGCTTACAAAATGCCAATTGAGTACATTTATATATTTGGTCGCATTTATTTGTTCCATTTTGTTTTAAAATACACATAAAACGCTACCTTTTGAAAACAGGTGTAAACCAGGTCCCAGAGTCACAGCGAAGAACAGCTTATTAATTTGACCCTGGTATCTGACTGGTGTTTGTATCAGCACATACCCAAAGCCAAGTATCTGTTTCATATTGGAACTTGGATCGCTGAATCCCCACTAGAATCATGACTATATGAAACCTTGGAAGAAATAGAAGAACTGAATACACTTCAGGCTGGGTGAGACTTCTCAAGTGTGAATTGAGCTTCAGCTGCAGTCTGAGAAGCAAAAGCTTTGCAGCTGATAAGCTTTAGAATAAAGCAGAGTGACACCTTCATGAAGCTGAAGAATGAATAATGTGCACTTCTAACAGCAGAAGTACATTCAACAACAACAAAAAAATCCCTCTACTGTATGTGGCATCATAAAATGTGGTACATCAAATAAATGGCAGATTGTGTCCTCACTTCCTCAGCCAGCCATTTGTCAGCCCACGTGCCCATTCAGAGAACACATTAAAACCACATATTTCACTGGCCACCCCATGTGAAACACCCAACTTCCTTCACTGAGCAAAAAAACACAATAGTTATTAGCTGCCTTCATTCAGACTTATTTGCCAAACCTATCACCTTCTCTTTCAAGTGCATGGCCACCATATAAAACAGGCTGATTCACACCTTCACACACTTGATCTCAGCATGTCACATTGTATCACTCCTCCTCCTGCCAGGAGATGACTGGAGTTAAATATTCATGTCATTTCTAAATATAATTGCTGACCCTGACATTTCTGACATGTCACTGAACCCTTCCCACACTGCTCAAGTCTCAACTTAAGGCAGGCATAGAGGTATAATAGCAATAGATACAAAAAAAATTCCCTTCCAAAGTAAAAGCACATGGGGGAAAAAAAAGGAATTACTGCAAGTGAATGCCAAACTGTAATGCTGACATTTTCTATCATAAAGTTCACCCATAAACTAAACAAATATGTTCTGTGTTTCTTTATATAAGGAAAAGAGGTTTCTTGTGCAACCCCATGTAACTCCTGTCCGGTTAAATCACATTCAAATCTACTGTAGCAAAAATAACCAGGCATATGTAGTAAATGCGCATCAACTAAAGGAATACTGTTTCATGGCTGGGACATTCAGACATTTTGGGAAGACGTTGGAGTGACCTGTGAGAAAATTACCTCAAAAGAAATTTTACTTGAACCAAAGTCGTTCCTGCTTGATTTGTATGTATGTATGGATGATTTAGTTAGTATGACTGGCATACCTAAATAGAAAACTTACAATCAAATAAATGGCCAAAATGTGTGTAAAAGCTGAGTTGAATGGTATAAAGGTATATAAGTCTTCCAGTTTGTGGGGGCTTACACAAGACGTTACTTGTTGCAGTTTGGGAAATATAGGATGTAAAAGTTTGACACCAATGCTTTAAAGTGGGGTGGCTGTAGCTCTGGAGGTGGAACAGGTCTTCTACTAATCAGAGGGTTGTTGGTTCAATCCTTGGCTGCTCCAACCTGGTTGCCGAAGTTTCCTGGGCAAGATGATTTTTTTAAATCCTAAAAAGGTAATAGCATTCATTGGAGTGTGAATGTTAGTTAGACTTAGGTGTTAGGTTAGGTTAGGTTATGCATGCATAAATGAAGCATGTTGTATAAAATGCTTTGAGTGCTCAAGTAAAGCAGAAAAGTGTCTATTTACCATTTACCATCTTAGCATGAACAAAGGTAAACATCACAGTTGACAGGTAAACTCTGATGTCTCGGATGTGTCCCAGATCATTCACTATACTCAAATCTGAAAAGCTGATATCATTATGAGGTCATGGTGGACTTTGACATTAACTGTGAAGTCAGAAACTCTGCCATTATCTATATTATATACATATACAGATATAAATTATTATACCATACCTAATACGAATAACCTTACTGTGTTTGAGGTAAATCAGACAAATGGTTGTCGAGAAAATTGAAAAGGCACAAAGAGATTCATTCAGATAAAAGTGAGGTTCCACAGAGATTAAACATCCTGCAGTTGAAGTGTAATATTCCTCATTCCCTCAAAGGCTCTTTTCAGAAATGTTCAGGTTACCACTCTATCACAAGGTCATAAAAGAAGAGGTGACGATAAATTTCCCCCCGAGGTGACGATAAGGAGTCATAAAAGAACTGCTTCATCTTGAACTCCACCCTCTTGCTCTCTCTCTTCTTGGTTGCAAGAACCCCCAATGCTCTGTGTCAAACACACAGTCATCCCAACCCCCCAGGACTCATTAAAGGCTACATTGTTTCCCAGGGGTCAGCCTGGGTTTCATTCCAAACTTTAACACAAACCAGGAGATGCAAGTCAAGCATTTTAACCCCCGTTCACGTTGGTGTTAAACAGACACCGCCCGTATCTCCCCACTGCTCCCAATATGTTAGAGGAAATGTTCACTGTAAGCCAGCCAAGTGTTCACTGCTGGCCATGTGGAAATATAAAGAATTTGAGCAAATGGGCTGAATGTAAGAACAGTGCTTTTTGAGTGAGATTCCTGCAGGAAGGTGCCCAGGTTCCACTGTTTCTTTGACCCTCTCTGAGCAGCATCATGCTGAGAACAGAGATGTATCGTGGCCAAATCTCCCTTTTGTCCACATCCCATGCACACAAAGGCTGATGTATAGTGTAAAGCAGCCTTTTGAGTGGCTGACAGAGCAGTGCCTGCCAATGAAGGGGTTTTCTCTCCAGGTTTTTGTCTCGGGCTTTCCATCACAATCATGCCCAGCTGAGACAGGGATCGGGGGTTGCGGGAATCTGCTGTACTTTTCCGCTGCTGACATGGTCCCTCCTTCCCTGTCTCTCAGCCTATCTTTTTCCTCTTCATATCTGTTCTTCTTCTCAAGCTTATCTCGCTTACCTGGGGCCTGAAGGAGTGGAGGATCTCCCCCATGACTATGACAGGAATGTACACAGCCAAATTCACAGAGGTTAAAGGTATGTGAAGACCCTCTGGGACACTGATCCAACATTCCTAGCAGCCCACAGTGTGATGCTAATCTTAAAAGCAATGTGCATGCAGTTGCAGATTGGGCTCATCAACAAGAACAATAGTGACCTGTTGACATTTCTGTCTTGATAATATACACCCACACTTAGAGGCTAAATCATTAGCATTGAGTAATACCACACCAAAGATAGGCTACATATTAATGTTATGCTAATGTCGGGAACATGTAATGCCACTCTGTTAAATTATGTGGGAAAGTGCTTTAGGAGTCTGACTCATTGTCTCAGTTTTGTTTACATCTGAAAAAATATTTGATATGTTTATTTAGTAAATGTTAATTCCAAATGAGGTCTTGTGTCTCCATGTGGAGTGTGTTGGTGCATGCGTCTTACACTAAAAAACACCTTTGCATATTAGTAAAAGGCTGGAAATCGCTGAGACAATACTATACTTTTAAAAAAATTACTTACTTAAGCACAAGGTCACTTGTAACCCATCCAGGGGTAGGCTTTGGGTTTGTTTAACAATTCTTTCTATAACATCATTTGCCTATTTGGAACATCCAAATGAAAAAAATTTAACAGAAAAACTGTAATGTTAAAATGAATGCACGAGTCTTTGTTTGAAATGTGACATATTCTAGTTTCTGAAAATCATTTAGCATGTGGCACAAACAAAACCTAACCCTAATCCTGGGTCACCAGTGATGTTGTAAATATTAAGAACTTAATTTTAAAAATCTAACTAAAAGTGTGCTAAAAGGGTAAAATAAGTGTTTGTTTGGGTTTTTTTTTTGTAGTACTAGTAGTATTAGTAATAAAAACAGAAGCAAAAAAGATATTAAATGACATATTTTATCAATTAGGATTAGGATACCGAAATAATAATAATAAGCTTTAAAGTTCACAAATAATTAATACTAGGGACATACCAGTACCAAATATTTTATCCCCCCTTTTGTGCTATGAGAAAAAAAAGTCTTTCAACAATTTTTCACACCATCTTTGAACATTTAGACAGTGGAATTAAGGAAACATCAGTGCAGTGAAAAAGGCTGATACCAGCCAATGCACTGGTATACCCTATTCAATATCTAGCACTTATTATGTATCTGGAAATTACACTTTTCACAAGGTTATTTCATCAGCTTTCTGCTCAAAACAACAGAACAGTCAATCCTTCCTTATAGAAGGTAAGCCAAAGTGAAATTGCCTTACAAGCTCCTTTATGTCCATTTCCTTTACAGTTCATATCAATTAACTGTCATAAATAACAAAGAATAGCATTGGACATTCCATCATGCAAACATTTCCTTTAATCTCTCTTATTTTCTGTAAATAGGAAAAAATGTAAATGAAGTTATGTGGCATGTTAATACATTTTAACATCCACCAGGTCACTGCTGAGCTGCCAATAGTGAGCTTAACGGCTGATATAGACTTCTGTGGTGAATCTTTGTAGAGCCAACATCCTATGCAAGCGGGCGACATTGCCAGCATTTTTGGTTGTGGTGTGTGTGGTGTGTTATGTGTAATTTGCTGACATTTATGAGTCCTTATATTGATGCTATTATTATTCTTCCTAATATTGAGGCAATGATTTTTATTCTCTCACTGATGAGTTCAAGAACTGTGGTGAACAAGTAGCTGGAAATGCACTAGAGGAATCAACAGTACTGAACAGACCAATCCCAGAAGTTGTGTCGATGCAATGTGTGAATACATTTCTAGGGAGGTGGGCTATGTCGTATAGTTTTAGATGGGTTTGTGATTCCGATGTACCTATGGCGCAGATTTTCTGCTGAAGCATAAATTAGAATCTAATAATAAGTGGTGTTATTGGATGGGTTTTATTTAGCAACATATTAAGAAAACACATTTTCCAAAAAAAGATTTTTCATTTAGTTGTTTCAAACAGCTAAAAAAATTTATAGAAAACTGGTGGACATTACTTTAGCCCAAACCTTACCCATAGATGGGCCAGCAGTAACCTGGTCACCATTTTGGTCTGCACCTTGTTCCTTCTCTCTTGCAGTGCCTTAAACCTAGCTTGTTTTGGGCCTGACCTAATTTTTTTTTTAATGTCAGGTCTAAATTGCCCGTTCATGCTAATGTGAACCATGTAGTCCGTGCTTTGTGATACACACTTACATAAAAGTGCTGCTACTGAATTCTAAATCTCCTCTGTATTAAAAGATGAGACATTGGAGACAGGGGGATGAACTCCCGTTCATATATAATATATACAAGGGACCAAAACATGCTAAATTTACTTGCATTAAAAATCTGGGGTGGGGTTTGCCTCATCTTATGTGAAGCAAACATGTCTCTCTTTGCAAATAATCCCCGAGGCAAAAACTACATTTGCAAATCATCAGATAAGTTCTATCCTGTTTGAGTGTGTGCGTATGTGCGTGTTTGTCCCGGGGGAAGGGTGCAGGGGCAGTTGAAATAACACACCCTTAAAAAAAACAAAGATCCATAGTGTGATAGAGCTGACAGTTTGGGTTTACATGGCCAGGAAGATATGGTTGGATATGTTTCAGTGAAATTAGGGAAAAAGCTGTGACTGCAATGAGCAGCGCCTTTAACTATGTATAGGCAAGCATTACAGAGTCACAGGAGTCCCTGACCTCCCCCCACTGTTACTATTGATCTTCACACAGCCTCTGTCCCCTTCATCCACATAAACAACCTCTTGTGCTTGGTTTCTCTTGCGCTCCCTCATGATTAGTTTGGGCTTAATACAATCCTTCTCACACACAACAACAACATGAAAACAGAAGGTATTCATGGTGAGGTGCAGCAGCACCATTTAACCCTCATTCAGCGCAAACCAACAAGGCTGAGGGGATTACCAGGAGGGGGAAGGGATCAGTACAGTAGCATGGTTCCTCCACATGCCAAACCAAAGTCCTTAAAGGAAAACATCAATTGAAGGACCAGAAAATGCAGCCTCACTGTCTTTCAAAGTCCACCAAGTGCAAATTTTTAGCAAGGTGAGATGAAAAACTGTACAACTAAACAACACAGCAAGACAAGGATTCTCTGGTGAGTCCCTCCGCATTGCCATGTGGGTTTTATATTAACAGTAAGAAAGGATCATATTCCAAATTCCTGCAATACAAGGGGATGGAGGGAAGGAGGGAGGGATTAGCAGTTTGGTGATTTGGTGGGTGAAATTAAAGTGTGAAAACTGCCAAAAAGAAGTTGAATGTTTTGTTTTTTTTTTGCATAAATGCCAAAAAGAAATTAAGAAAAAAAGGATTCCATCAGAACAATGCTGCTTACTAATCAAGAGCAACATATCAGAGAGCAACACATATGGTGGTGCACTGTGCAATCCACTGCAGCAGTGAGCTACGTCATACCACCCATATAAACAAAGTGCCAGAAGGTAC
>VUQJ01002776.1:4407-14608 GCA_015108635.1 Andinoacara biseriatus | reverse complement strand
GTTGTCTGTATTGCACTGTTTCACATTAAAAATCTAATATATGTTGTATGTGCGCTCATGTGTGGATGGGAAACTGTCTTTATTCCAAATAAATAAATGATATTTTGATCATGAGTCATAGTGGTGTTTAGGTTGTATAATATCACTGCAATAACTGGATTTTCTTAGGAACACACTATCAAACCTCCAACAAACAGGTCAAGCCTACATATGCCAGAAACTGCAGTTCCTCCAATGACCGCTTGTGGCTGGCTCCAAAGGTGAGTCAGTCAGTATTAACTATCATATTAAGGCATCCAGCTTTACCTGAAGAAGAATAAAGAAGGCGAGAAGGAGTTAGACTGTGTCTTTGTGGGTCTAGAGAAAGCATATGATGGGGTGCCAAGAGAGGAACTGTGGTACTGTGAGGGGTGTGCAGGAAATGCATGAGGATAGGCGAGGTGTGACGTAGGAGATGGGTTCAAAGTGGGGGTGGGATTGCACACTTGTTTGCAGTGGTGATGGACAGGATGAGATTGTAGACCTCCTATGATGATGGAGATGGTGGCACAAACAAAAAGGAGGCAGAGCTGGAAGTGGCAAAATTGAAGATGCTCACAGTTTCACTGTGAGTGACCAAAATGGACAAGGTTAGAAATGAGTTCATGTTGAGCACTTTAGAGACAAAGTTAGAGAGGCAAGGCTGAGATGATATGGACATGTGCAGAGGAGGAATAGTGGATATGTTGGACAAAGGATGCTGAATATGGAGCTGCCAGACAGGAGGAAAAAAGGAAGACTAGAGAGGCTGTAGTGAAGGAGGACATGCAGAGGGCTGGTGTGACAGAGGAAGATGCTGGGGATAGGGTGAGGTGTAGTAGATGATACACTGTCTTAACCACTAAAGTCAAGTCAAGTTTATTTCTATTGCACATTCAAAACAACAGCAGTTGACCAAAGTGTGGTACATTTAAAAATAAATAAAATAACATAAAACATGAGATAAAGATAAAGGGAGCAGCTGAAAGAAGAAGATGAAATGACCAACTTTAGAGCATTAACAAGAATTTTTAAAGCCAGCAACAAAAATTCTTCTTCTATGGATGGTTTCCCCGTCACGGGGGAGGTTAATAACTCATCCACGTGGATACTGGAGTTTGGGGTGTGGCCGCTTTGATTGACAGGTATGGAATCAGCGGCCCTCTATGCCACCAACACCATGTTTGTATTGTTGGTCATTTTTTTTGATACATTTTAATGGAATTAACTAACAAATATGTCCGGCTACGTGGTGAAGACCATCAAAGAAGTGTTTGCTTTAGTTTTGGGGAGTAAAATTCCAGCTTTTTATTAGAGTGTTGAGCATCCACCTTCCACCCTCTTGTCCAAATATGGCAACTTCTGGCTCAGAAAAGAAACATGAAAAGGATAAGCGGAAGCGAACGAATGGATGGATGTTATATAAACCTGTTTTACGTCATCATAATCCAAAATAAGACACAATAATGTGCGCAAATTTGAATTTCAAATATATGTAATTAGATTATATTCATAAGGATTATTTGATTTCATTCTTTGTTTAATTCTTAATTTTTCGGTGTTCAGGTTAGAGTACATGTTTTTATCTTTATACGTATTATGTCACTAATTAAAAACATTTTGTTTTTGTTTGTACAATAACAACATTTCAACACTGTGTAAAGCTAATAAAATATATAGCCCATATGCCAAATTATTTCTCATTATTGATTTACCAAAGTCTTTCAACACGGAGGTGTTCAACTACTTTATCTATAGTAAAATATGTGCATATATTATTCAAATTGTCCACGTCTTCACATTCCCCGGAAAGATCCTCCTCCAGATGTAGGGAGGAGAGCGATCGTCCAGGTAGAGCGGTGTGCTCCGTCACCCGGACAAAGGTTGGAGTCTGCATTTTTCACGTTTTTTGTTTTACAGCTTTAATAATGGTTTTGTCGCAGGAATCCATCCTGTCTTTGCTCATAGAGGAGGGCGGCAGAGTGAAGAAATCCGACTTGGTTGATAAGTTCAGAGCTTCGTTGGACTCCGTCGATCCCGATGAAAAAGAACGGAACAGGGAGATTTTCAAGACTTTTGTCAACAGTGTTGCTGTTGTTAAAGAAATCGACGGTGAACGCTATGTTATCCTGAGGAAAACCCATCAGTATTTGCTGGAAGGTCCAAAGAGCTATGTGGTAAAGTCTGAAAATGAAGAGATCCCGCTGACAGGTGAGCAGCAGCGCCCACCTGCGCAGGCTGGAAACTCTGAGGATGTGGACGAGGCGAATGAAAGCAGTGACCGTCCGACAGAAATGCTTTCTCCCATAGAGCAGGCACTGCAGCGGAGTAAATATGCAAGTGTGAGACTTAAAAGGGCGCTGAATGTTGAGGTGAACCAGCAGGATAGAAAGGAAAGTAACTGCTCAAATCAACCCATCAAGAGCAAACCATATGCCTTGCCTCTGAGAATGCCCCCCAGCACCACTAAAGTGGAGACTCACAAACTTAAGGAGGACACAGATGAACCTAAAGAACACCCAAAACCAGATGCTTTCAGGGACAAGAGAAGGATGCCTTCAATGGAGAGGGGCAGTTGCACCGGCTCACCGCAGCTGAGGAGGGCAGCGAAGAGTACCAAGGCATCAGAGGAGCACAAAGACACTAGGATTCCCTCTGTGGTTCCCGTGGAGCAGTCAGAGCATGATTGGCTGGTCAAGTGTGCTGCCGGCCACTGGAGCCAGGTTTACGGCCTGCTGCTCAGAGACAACCAGCTGGCCGAGAAGAAGGACTTCATGTCAGGGTTCACTGCTCTGCACTGGGCAGCCAAGTGCGGGAACAGTGACATGCTTGTGAAGATCATCAACACAGCCAGGCAAGGAGGAGTTCACATTGACGTCAATGTAAAAACACATGGTGGCTACACGCCTTTACACATTGCTGCTTTGCATAACATGCACTACATCATTGGTATACTGGTGAAAGAGTACGGAGCCAATATAAGCATCAGGGACAACTATGGCAAGAAGGCCTACCACTACCTCCACAAAGACGTTGCTGAGAGCGTGAGAGAGATGCTTTGTAAGCCCAAAGGCCAGGACAGGGCCGTGCATGAGAAAGATGAGCTGGATTCGCTCCCGGATCTCCCCAAGGGCCTGCATACAATAAGCCGCCTCTTTCAGCCAAACGTGACAGGCCACAAGAAGAAGCACAAGCAGCGGCCGGGATTGTTCTCCCTGAACGACGACCCCAGCGAGGAAGGAGAAGACTGCAGCGGCGGCTTCAGGAGCAGACTCATGTCAGATGTTTTCATGTGAAGGCGCAAAGCCCTTTACTGACTGAAAACACACCAGTGACCTTCAGAGCATTTGGTTAACGCTTTCTTTAACAACAGCTTTCTTTATTTTTAACCTACTTTCCGTCATTATTATTATTGGGATAATAATATTAAAAAAAATGTGTGGAGGGATTTTCTAGAAACGCAATATAAGAGATTTCTGGGAACCCTGAGATTTGTTCACAGACTCTGAGTCAGCAAATGTAGCATGTGATGATACCTGCATGAGGTGAATGTCAGACAATGGTGGATCCTTTGAGTTGTCCTATTACTCACTTGAAGGCGTCATCACTTCAGTTTGTTTCTTTTGAATTGAACTGAACTTTACAGTTATACACATGTATAATATGTTTATCTCATAGAGAATTATATGGAGTTTTTCATACCAGCATCCCAGTTCAGAATCAAAACCACAGAGCAAAGTATTTCTATCCAGTGTCTTTTAAATACAGTTGATCTTTTTTCCAAAGACCCCATTTTTTGTATTCTGTTTTTGATTTAAAACTAAAGTGTGCATACTGACAAGAAGCAAATGCAGAATAAAGACATTCTGTTACTGATTTTACAGAGATCAAGACCTGACTTGCTGTGTTTTCATTTATGAGTAAGAGATGAATGCAGTGATCCCACAAAGCAGACATGCACAAACAAAAAGAAAAAGAGAGGATGTGTTCATTAATGGGTGAATTCAACTTCTAGTAGAAAAAATATCATCACTGAAATATTTGCGCCCCTGAGGAAAATTTAGAAGACTAACTTCTCTACTGCTTCGCTTTATTATATATTAATTATTAAAGAGTGAAGCATTAAGAAATGCCCTTGAAGGAAACAGACTCAGGATTTCACTGTAACATCATAAAATTTACTATTAAAAAAAAAAGAGAGGGGGTACAACTTGTATCATTCATTAAGGCTGTGCAGGTGCTCCATAAATCATTAATGTCCCTGTACTTGCCAATAAATTCTTCAGGTTTGGCTCCATCTTTTGACTTGTTGAGACAGCTGTGATTAATCCAGGTAAGCAGCTGGAATTGAATGCGTGTGTGCCTGAAAGAAAGCAGTGATGGCATCAGCAGAACGAGCAGAGCTTTGCTGCTTTATTTCCCGTCTTGCTCGCTTTAGAAATGCTGTTAACTAGACGTAAACAAGATGCAGAAGAGGGGAGGAAATAGCAACTTTTAGAAATAGTTTGCCTCCTGTGGTCGTCTCACTCTCCTGCTGTTCGCCTGCCCTTGAGTCATCTCCCTCTGCTTCTTGCGTGTCTCATGATGTCACCTTCCCAGCAGCATGCATTGTTTATACGTCAAGATGATGTTTCATCTCAGAGCCTCTGGGCTTTATTAAGCAAATGTTCTTCTCTGTGGCTGCTGTGGGGACAAAAGCCAACACAGGGTCAGAAGCAAGACACGGAGTGCTGGGTGAGGAAAAAGCAGATAGAAGAAGCAGCAGCAGCATATATAGCTAATGCCTGTTAATGCAAAAAAACAATACTGCAGTATGATGCTGCGAGCAACATATGGGTGTTCACACATTAAATTGTAGCATTGCTGATATACAGAGGAACCCATAAGCAAATAATGCCCAAATAATGTTGGGTACTGTATATTAGACTTTTGCATCACATTTGGACTTGGACATTTGCATAAGTTTCAAATATCAAATTAAAACAGCAAACTGAGGCTAAAACTGGATAACATCCATCATGGATTTGCGGCTGACAAATCTGCAGCAATGTGTGATGCTGTCATGTCAATATGGACCAAAATCTTTGAGGATTATTTCCAGAGCCTTGTTTCCATGAAGAGTTCTGAGGGCAATTTATATAATGACACCTTACAATGTAAGACAGTGAACTACAACAGTCTTCTCATATTTATTTTAGCACAATGTTTTTTTGTTTTTTTTTTTGTTGCATTTTTGGAAATGTGTAAAGTTTGTAAGCTGCTAGGAAGGTAGAAACACCTCTCAGCAAGTCGAGTAATAGTGGCCTCAATGCTAAAACCTATAACTGAATGAACACCTCTATAACGGTGTCAACAAAATATATTTATAGACATCATTAAAGCACTTTATGGCAGACCAGGTGTACACAATAAAGTTTATGGCAATATCCTCATGACTGACTATATTGAGAAAGGTCTGGCATTCACATTGTCATTGTACATTGTTATGCCTTAAGTTAGAAGTTACAGAAATATATAGCGGCAATAAATCATAGCTATATACCATTTTACCATTGGCTATTTGGACTGAGACCAAGCTTTTGTTAGCCTTCATAACCGAGGTGAGTAATGACTGCCGGGGGAGGTGGAGGCCAACAGAAGGTGTGCTGGCATTCCTGAGGGCAGAGGGTTCAGAGTTCAGGTTGAAAAGTGAGCTTTAAAACCACTAATCTGAGCTCCTGGCAGAGATATCACTGAGTCATCAGCTTTGATAAACAAGTCTTCTGACCTCCTGCGGGCGCTCTGTCTTCTGGTCATTTTAACACAGTTATTTGGTTACACAAAGAAAAAAAAAAAGCACACATTTTCCACTGTTGTGGTGTAGATTCCTTGCTTGAGCTTATATTTTATCCACTTTTTGTTTCCCCGCATCACTGTGGATGCAGCCAGTGATTATCAGCTGCAAAGCTCTTCATTATCTAACACTGTGACAGAACTGCTGCTGCTGCTGCAGTGTTACACCATCCTATATCCCCCTCTTTGCTGTGTGCAGTGTATCTTTATACTGTCTCTGTAATGTTGCTGAACTAAATTACCATGCAATTAGCGTCTTCTAAACAAGATCTCACTCGTTTAGGACGCTCAGAGTTGTGTTGCATGTCACTGCTGCTTCTGTGGGAATCTCGTTAAAACTTTTGTTTTTGCTCCAAGTGCTGCGTGGTGTCTCTCCTCGTCCACCTGGGGATTTCTCTGCCACTTTCCAAAAGAAAAACCAGCCATTGCTTTTCTCATTTCATTTTGTGTCTCTTAATAAGCATTTGCTGACATCCCTGAAGGCATCCCACTGACTGAACAAATCGGAGCAGCGAGGCCTGAAAGACACGAGAGGAGGAAGACAGCATCAGTTAGTGTGAGACCAGGCAGCCTTTTTCCATAAAGGATTAGTTGTACGTTTCTATTAATATGCCTTTTGATGTCGGTCCAGGCTTTCTTCGTTTGACAGAAATACACTTGCTTGCCACTTTATTAGGTATACCTTTTCAGCTGTTTGTTAATACAAATATCGAATTAGCCAATTACATGGCACCAACTGGTAGTGGTGTAATGGTGTGGGAGATATTTTCTTTGGCACACTTTTGGCTCCCTAGTACCAGCTTAGCACTGTTTAAACACCACAGCCTACCTGAGTATTGTTGCTGACCATAACCATCTCTTTATAGCCACGGTGTACCCACCTTCTGATGGCTGCTCCAGCAGGAAACCGCCCCATGTCACAAAGCTCAAATCATCTCACTGGTTTCTTGAACATGACAATGAGTTCACTGTACTCAAATGGCCTCCACAGTCACCAGGATTTGCTCCAGTAAAGCAGCTTTGGAATGTAGTGAAATGGGAATCAGCAGGAACTATGTGACGCTATCACGTTAATATGGACTAAAATCCGTGAGGAATGTTTCCAGCATGTTTTTGAATGTATGCCATGGAGAATTAAAGCAATTATGAATACATAAACCTGCTTCTAGCAAGGTGTAAGTAAAGTGTTCAGTGAGTGTAGCTCACATTAAAAGAATAACAAATTAAAAAATATATATTCCATTTACACGCACAGATGATGCATTTTTCAGCTCCAGCAGTATTCTTTAAAGCAGATTTAATCCATGGTTGTGTCTTCCACAAAGACAATGAAGCCTCCATGGAGAATATTTTACTGAAAATGCAAATGCAGAACCGGTGTGAGTTGTGTGCCAGTACATTTTTATATTCTCAGACAATGCGTTGATTCGCCTGTAGAGGGCAGAGACGAGCTCTGATTGGAAAGACCAAAACAGGATCTCACGTTTGTGAACTAATGAGAAAAATATTCTGTCTATACTGCTCTCACACATTGAATACTGGAACAGTAGCATCAAGCATGAATCATTTTTTGTATTCCTCGATATGTATACCTTGGTTTGCTTTCAGGGGGAAAAAAAAGGAGAAATGAGTGATGAGTGTGAGCTTAATTTATTCACAATATTACAAACATGATGGAATTTTAAACTCCAAGCAGGCACAAAACAACAACTCTCAACAGAAAACAGGTGTGCGATACACCAGAAGCAGTGGGTTTAGAAATGTCTCTGCTGCTGTCAGCTGGGCCTCTCTGAAATGTCTCTGCTTTTCTTGGCTTTAAGACGAATTCTGCTTGTATCAGCTTCACAAATCTGCAGCATTTGAAACAAACCCGCCTTTTCCTTCAGCTAAACACAGCTGTGATAGAAAGAGAGAAACAAGATGTCACTCGGGAAGCCGCGCACACGTACAGTAGCAAGAACCAATATTTGTATTTATCCATGTGAAGACAAGAGTTTTCTATTTCTCCAAAACGCTGGTCGTTTGCACACTTTATAAATTCCAGCAGGCTGAGGTGAAACAACACGAGAGTCTTTCTAACCCGTCAGCGTTGCGTCAACACAAAGACCAAAAACAAGCATGTTTGTTTAGCAAACTGAAGCAGACAGTTATAAATCTCCAGAGAAACATTTCAGGGGTGGTGGCCAAGGTGGACAAACTGTTTACCACGAAAGCATTTATCAAGGTGAAAAGGGCTTGTAGATTCAAAGAAAACCTGGTTTATTGTTAATCACTTGCCTTTTTGAGGCTGCTTATGCATCTTTGTGGCCATTATTACATAAATATAACAAACATATAACACAACTAATGCAGCTAATGCAGTGGTTTCTCTCTCTCTTTTTTTTTTTAGCCAACAGGTGTAATTTCCTGAGGGATGATTACCATTTTGATCATCTTCACAGGAGTTTTGCTGAAAGCTAACACAGCAAACGCCAACAGGAGTTCTGTCTTTCTGCTCAACAGTCAACCTCTATAACATTAAGACATTCACGATCTCACACACACACACACACACACACACAGTGACAAACAGCAATATTAAACAGGTCTCCAAAGTCTTGGACTGAAGGGTCGGCAATAACAAAATTAATAAAACTATGAAAACCAGCTGACGGACTTTAATGGGGAAACCGAGATCCAGTTAAAGAATGTGTTTTTTCAAAAAGAGCCTTTTAATTGAAGAAAACTGTGTAAATTGAAACAAACCTAAGGGTCACGTGTTTAGAAGGGGCTACACAGTGGAGGTAGAGAACAGGAAAACACCTGAAGCAAAGATTGTGGACTTTTCTCATTTAAAAAAAAAAAAAAAAAATTATTTCAAGTATCACATGTCCGCTCTGCAACAAAAGGACATTGGGGAGCAAAATACTCAGTGATATAATTGTTGCTTACTTATAATCTGCTTTTAAGAGGTTTAGCACCTCCGTATGTGGAACTATTCTAGCATGAAATCATTGAGGCTTTAACAACACATGTATGAAACTAGCCGGAAAAGCATCTGTACACAATCTTTCATGTTGATGGGCGTGCTCGTGTACCTTTTAAAATGATCGTTTCAACATTCCTATTTAAAACAAACCCGAAATCATAAGAAATATTGGTTAAATGGATGGAGTAAGGCTTTCACTTGAAATTATCTTGAATCTGATTTGAAGAAATGTGCATTTAGTTATCTTTAAAAAGTGCTTTTTTTTCTTCCATTCACCTTTTTTGGTTTTTAGTGCCTTAATTTTAAACACATAACATAACATAACATAAGAACATTAAAAAAAAAGATTAAATCTTCTACATCTATTGTACATTTTACTGACATGATACAGTACACCACCCTCTCTCAGACTACTCTTTTCCACTGAAATCATCTCGCTGCTCAAATACAATCTTAAAGCTTCGTAGGTTTCCACAGGTGCAGATACAGGGCTGTAGGACTATGAAAAGCGAGGGACAGTTTCTAAATTGCTAAAAAGTTTCCGCACAGCAGCTCTAATGGAAAATGTTCCACAACTTCATCTATCATCAAGGCACACAGAAGAAGAAAAAAAAGAAAATGGTTCAGTCCTGCTCAAAGTGAAAGAAGTACCGCAGTGGAACAAGTCTGGAAACAGTGGTGGGCGGAGAGTCGGTGAGCATTCATCAGTCTGGGCAGATGACAGGAAGGTGAGGACCTTCAGTCTCAGCGGTCATTATTGCTCACCTCATGTACTGCCTATATAAACAAATGGATATCAGAGTAGTATGGCTGTAGCTCTGCCAAACTCTTTTCAAGGACCAAAGAAAGTCATGACAGAGTGCAAAGGTTTGGCGAGATCAGCTCGACCTTTATAAGACAAACAGCCAAACATGTCTCTACATGTGTCTCTTTGTGAGCAAGACATCCTCATTTTAGGCAAGTGAACCAAATCCTGAACTTCCCCTCACAGATCCAGGCTGTTGGTAAGGGCCTCCAGCTGCTCCTCTCCCAAACTCTGCTTCTCCTCAAGGTCCTTCTGCCGGATGAGCAGCGATGCCTTGGTCTGAACGAAGCACCGGTAGCTCTGCAGCTGCTCGGTGGTCAGGTGGCGCGACAGGAAGGTGGAGACAAGGTTTTCTCGGCGGTCCAGGTTATCCTTCAGATCTTTGGCGTCCTCCCTCTGTTTGCATAGCAGACGGTGGCGACTGTCCAGAGATTGCTGTGTGGAAACATAAAGACACAGACCATCAATTCTACCTCATACAGTCTCCTCTCTATTTTAAGTTGCACTGCTTGATCATTATATGAATGCATAAAGAAATGCTCTGCTGTTTGAATACCTAAAACAATTATGTGATATTT
>VUQJ01002775.1:9126-20919 GCA_015108635.1 Andinoacara biseriatus | reverse complement strand
CCTCAGCATGATTCCCTCGCTCTCTCTCCCATTCTTGCTGCGATTCTGCTCCCTCCCCTCTGGGACCTGAAGATTAATATTCCTGGGCCCAACAAGATAATTACTGATACTAATTAGACATGATTATGTGAATTTGATACACTTATTACTCTAGATAATGAGTAGGACATATTATCCTAACAAGCACCCGTGCCGCTTAGTTTACTTTACACACGAGCCACACACTATATTTTCTGTTATTGTCACCTCAATCAGAAACTGATATTCTCTTGTAATTATTGAATAAAAGGCCTTGATGTGTGTTACCTGTAAGATGAGAAAAGCTTTGTCGAGAAAATCAGAGAAATCTGTTGGTTTCCATAACAAAAGCTCTGACGTTTTAACCTTGTAAGTGCCGGCGCGATGTCTGTTGGCCTTATTAAATTGGATCGTTTTTGCAGCGTAGTGCAGCCGGTGTTATTTTTTTTAGTAGCGAAAACACTGTGAAAATCATCTTGTTTTTTAGACACCCACACTACTTTTATGTAGAATGTGTTCCCTGTAATGTAAGATTACTTTTATTACTTTATTACTTTCAGCTTGGGTTTTATTTTTTTTGTTTTTTGTTTTTTGTTTTGGAACATATTATATTAAATGAGAGACTTCCATTCATTTGACTGTATTTTCTGGCTCTGATAGTTGGATCTGTTCCACTCACATGACTGGAAGCATGAGTTTTTCAGAGTAGTTAGGATTTGTAGGAGCTACTCGCAAACAGGAGGGAAGGACCCCACATGGTTCAACCTAGCCCATGAATTAGTAAAGAGAGCCAGGCGTCCATGGCTTGCCTGATTGGAAGTTAGGGGGAGAACGCCTGCTGACGCCAGTGGAGATCGATGTGGCAGTCAGAGGGATGAGGCGAGATAATTAGCGTTCAGAGTGTATCTTGTTAATTAAGGGCTAATTAGAGGCAGAGGCGGAGGGAGAAGGGTTTTTGTGTGTATGTGTGTGTCTGTGCGAGGGGGGAGTTGGTTGGTTGACAGAGATATGTGCACAAATAGGGTGGCAGCAGCATTGCCGTGCAGTAGAAACTACCTAAAACTGTTAAGTCATTATGCTTTGAGCTTGAAGAAAACAATCGTGCGAGTGAAGAATTCAAACAGCTGTACGCAAAATAAGAAATGAGCATTAATTTTCTTTGTCTGTGACTTATTTTCCAGGCGCTTCCCACTCCAATAGCAGCACATCCCTCCAAACGGGCGGGACGGTGTTTGGCGGCAGTAAAGATGGCATGCACCAGCGCTCCTTCTCTGTGTCCAGCGCCGACCAGTGGAATGAAGCCATCAACACCAGTACAAGTAGCGGAGCCCGTAAGCCCTCCACCTACGCTTTCTCTCATTCCCTGAGTCCTTATAATGCGCAGAGAAATGAATTCACATATTATTACCACGAAGACCAGAGCGAATTAAAACAAACTTAAGGGGACCTGATCTGTGTGATCTGAGCTGTGGTGTGATGGAGCTGCCATTTTCCGAGTTTCTTCAGCAGGTGAAACGAGCCTCATTTTCATAATTAGCTGATTAGAGCTGTGATCGCTGTGACCTTTTTGGCTGCTGCTCTTTGATAGAAGCAGCATGTTCAGAGGTGAACGGTGAAGGTTAACTTTCCGCCATTGATGCATCTCCACTTACTGCCTCCTTGTCACATTTCGCCCTGTCACTGTACTTGAGTGAAGTAAGAAAATATATTCACCATGCCCCCCCCCCATCCTGTCTTTACCTTCCATCTTACTCTCTGCCCCCCCCTCCTTCTGTTTTCCTCTTTTCTTCCGAAAAGGAAAATGAATGCTTTTCGGGGGTACCATTCATCACCAGTTATTTCCCTCTCTTTGTGGTTGGCAGTAAAAAAGCACTTAAATGCACATCAACAGAATAACAGTCATTTCCATGCATGTTTGCACTCTGGTAGTTCTCATTAGCACGGCGGCGGCTCCCCCCCTCCCCATGGGCTCCCAGGGGCCCCGGCAGTTTAAAGAGCGCACTTTACGAGCGCTGCTGGAGTCCAACTGCACGGCCCTCGTGGTTCCGCAGACAAGCCTGTCTCTCATTTGGAGCTGCCAAACGATCAATTCTGCCTGGACGCAGGCACTTCCATCACCCCCTACCCCTGTCTCCCATCAGCAGCATGCCCAAAGCAGAATTACTTAGATTCGTGGGGTCCTCAAATAAATGAGCGTGTGTGTGTGTGTGTGTGTGTGTGTGTGTGTGTGTGTGTGTGTGTGTGTGTGTGTGTATACTCTGTCTTCTGTATGTGTTCTTGCTGAATTTCTGTGTGTGGCTGTTTGTATGTGAATTTTCTTTTTTCCACAGAGCGTGTTTGCATTATAGTGTGTGTGTGTGTGTGTGTGTGTGGGTGTTTGGGAGTGGGGGGGACTGTTTGTGAACGTGGGTTGTGCAACCAAACTGCAGAGAACAAATAGGACTTCCTAAACATTGTGCTATTGGAAATAAGGAGTCTAGAATTTCCTATTTTCATGTTTGGTAAACTGTAAAGCCTTTAATATTAACATAGCTCATTAACCAGCATCCAGTCTTCAACTAAATCAGATACAATTTGCTCCATTATTTTATTTTCTTCAATTATTTTCATGCTACTTTTAAGGTAACCACAAATGAGCTTGAATGAGGCAAATGAGCTGAAAATAATAGTAGAAACGATGTGTCAAATGATAGATTATGTTAGAGGGAGAGAAGTGTCTCTGTAATCAGTGCATAGTCAGTGCAGACAGTTAAAGGCTTACACCGAACGCAGCATCAAAAACTTTGCTGAATATCTTGCTGTTGATGTCTCCGTACAGTTTAAGAATCTGAATTAAAATATCAGAGTAGATCTGCAATGTAAAGTGATGCCAGACTGTCACAACACAAACTTGATTGAAATGCAACCCTCTTATCTTCCATCCTAATGTGTCTTCAATAATCAATAGAGGGTGTTCCACAGTAACGGGTGCTCATGTTTTGCCATTTGAATTGACTCAAACCAAGCCCAATCACTCCATTATCCTTGGTGAAGGTTGCAGGTTAACATAAAATGTGATTCTGAGATGCAAAAACAGCAGATTGATGATTCACCGGAGAATGAATGCATCTTAGCCAGGTAACCATTTCCATATTATTTAAAGAATGCCCTCATTTGTAAACCTATTGAACAAAGGCAGAAGCAGAGGTGGTAGTAGCATCTCTTGAATATTGAGCGCAGATTTTTGATTAAATTCCGGCCCAATTTTTCTATTGCTTGCATTCATAAAGACAGTCATTCTTAATGCACCGGATGCTTGTTTAGATCCCGGTCTCCTTCACACACCTCAATCTTTGAGCCTGAATTAAACGCAAGAGGCTCAAACAGTCAATTGATAGGCTGGCTGATGACAATAACTTAAGTCTTTGTCAATGTGTGAGTGAAAGTCAAAGTCAAAAGACTGCCGCATTTCAGTGTCACTGATGTCTCGGGCCACAGTTCCAATGCCCTAAAACGGGTGAAATTATGCTAACGTTTCCTAGTCTGTTCATAGTTTGTTTATCAACAAAAAATGAATTGGCAATAAAACATTAATGTAAATATTTTATCCAATTTTTTTTTCAAATATATTTTTAAATAGTTTTATCAGGTTAAAAAAAAAGTGACCCTGGAAAAGTTTTAACTCTTACCTGACATGTAATGGAACAAAAAGTTGATTGATTGATTTAATTAAGAAATATTCATCAGATTAACCTGCAATAACTGAAATAATTGTTAATTGCAGAAGGGCTTTTTAACCATGTGAATTTTAATCTGAAGCATCATTACTTACCGACAATGGTGCGCTGATTACCAAAATCTTAGTCCATGCAAAGTTTGCATCGCTTCCCTTTTTATCGCTGTGCTACAATTTATTTTTCACTGTGCTAATTTATTTATATATGTAGGGGTTTTTTTCTCTTCTGAGTTTGCACATCAGCACACAGGTACTTAATGCACAGATAGCCTTTTCCTGTGGCACTGTGTTTTACACCTTGGCCTCCCAGTGCGAGGGTGATGGCATGTGGGGCGTTTGATTTCTACGCCAGGCCGTAATGAAGTTTGACATTTAGTTTGGAGAGAGCAGCAGAGCGCGATCAGGCCTTGATTAGTACGCTCTAATTGAGGATAATAAGGGGGAGGCGGTGATTGTTTCTAATTTTTGCCATTAATTGCAGCCGTTGGCTTTGATTGAGGACAGGCAGGGCTGCCATGTCAAGGGGCCTGGTGGAATCATAGTGCTCCTTACCCGGAGCCTCTTGAATAACAATGAAATGATCCCCCCCCCCCATTCTCTGCACCCCACCCTCCCCCTGCTCACTCTCTCACCATTTTTCATTCTTATTCATTTTCAGCGTAGCGTTGGTAAAGATGTTCGCAGCGCCCTCTGTCTCACCCACAGCCTCCGTTCTGAAGCGCGTTTTAAGCTGTGATCTCTGTGCTGGGAGGGCAATACACTGTAATCACAGGTTAGCCTCGTACCTACTCTGCTGCCCAGGTGATCTTGGCTGAGTGGTAAAGAGACTTCTGGTCCCCAGTGTGCTTCATTACCCAGCTTGATCCTGATGGCCCTCATACACACTAACAGCCAGCTAATAATGCCACAGTGAATTCCTTGCTTGCAGTTTGCTTTCAACTTCATAATTGTCAACTTAAGAAATTTTAATTAACCTGCCATGCATCATTTAGAGCTGAGAACCACTCAGGGACTTTATATAAAACTATTATATTTCACGTGCTCTGCTATTGTTGCTTAGTGATGTGTACTGTAGTTTTAGATGTCCTGCTCCTACTTGTATGTTATAAACAGTGGATGCGAAGGGAGGTGTATACCTTTATATATATGTTTCAGGTGCAGAGAGAACAGGGTCGAGGTCATTTTCCACAACATTAAGGGCAAAAATTGATAATTAGAGGTGTTTATGACACGGTTGGGGCCCCTGAGGGGCAGCCCTCCCCTTTAACCTCAAGCGACATTAAACAAATGCTGGCTGTCACTTTGGAGGCAGGTTGGAGCTCGAATCTTCCACCCGCCATACGGAGCTGTGCTGGCGGGACAGACGCTGGTATGGAGAGGGAGGAGGAAACAGAGGGTGGGGGGTGGGTGGGGGGGCACATTGGAGGACCCCTGTGCCCCCAGCTGTCTGAGCCAGCTAATGACTCGTCTCAGGGGGGCTGTTGTAAGAGAGCAGGGAAATTGAAACAGACGCCTCGACTAGGAGCTGCTACATGTGTGGCTGCGTGCTGCCATTCAAAACACCAGAGAGCCTAATATACGGGCTCCAGCTCACGCACTAATGTTATGTTTATTAATGTGATGGCATATAATCAATACATTGCTATTGATGCCAAAATATTAAGATAATTTTTTTGCCTCTGTGTTTTCAAACAAATTAGAGATCATTTTAATGAATTTGTTAATTTTTCCCAGTAATGACTTCACAGTTTGTATACATTACCTCTCATCAAGAATAATTTGGAGGGCAAACATAATGATGTTTGTCTCAGGTGTCGTCGTCGCCTATATTTTGCTCACTTTCAAACAGTGATCCTGTGAGCCCCCCCCCCCCCTCATTCAGCTCCTGCTGAGCCCATCTTACTCCTCCAAGACAGCCCCATCTCCCCAAAGGTAATGACCGAATTAGGCCTAATGTTGTACACTAGCTAATGGCACAGTGCCGCACATTATAGCATGTGCAACTGGCAACGACAACAGCAATAATCCCTGAGCCCCTTGTCCTCCTGCACTCCACCCCTGGGGCTGGGACGGTGCACAGGGAAATGAATGGAGTTTGCCACACTACAATGAGCTTTTGATGGGAGACAATGGAGGAGGCTGCCAGCACCACACAGGGTGGTAAGATGAGAGCAATATGGGGCCCATCTACTGGCCCTCCCTCCCTGCTTCCCCCAGGCCCCTGGCCCCAACTCCGAGATTCATAATGGCATCCGGAGGGGGAAAGAAGGGAAAGTGATGTCAAATGTCAGGAAATCAGAAAGATGGCAAGCTGACAACCCCCTCCTATCGTCCCATCCCTCCTATCCCTTTGCCCAACGGTAGCACAGGTTAATATCACATTTATAAAATCACTTACAAGAAACAAAGCCGACTCTTAGCCCCCTGTCACTCTCAGACAGTCATATAGAGAGCTTTGCCGCAGGCCAGCTTAGGTAACCATTTGTTCAGTGATAGCCCCATACCTGTCCTTCAGACCATCCAAAGCTGGAGTTGTTACACAGTTACTTTTAGAGCACTCAGAGCTATTTTGAACTCCCCTTACTGTAGATGCAATACCAAATTGTGACAAGTCCGCCTTTACTTTTTGTGATGCTTTCAAGATTGTTAATACTCAGTGGTCATTTCGCAAGAATTAACATGCTTACACACTGATTGCTTACACATGCATCTTCTCCCTTTTTAGGACGTGACCACATTTAAATGAATCACAATGTGAATCTTTAAAGGAATAGCTCTATTCCCATTTTAACCTCTACTCTTGTAGCCCATCTTGTGCGGCTTGTGTGCAATTCATGGAATAATTTTAAGACACATATAAGGTCCTCATAAAGCGCATCGAGTGTTCATTTTCCACACACAGCCACCGTGATGATACAGATCTACCAGGGAAAATCCTAGTGAATATTTTATCAAGTCATTTTTTAATTCTTTAACTCGGCATTTGCTTTTCATCCATTTTCTGTAGTTCTTTTTTTTTTTTATGTATTATGCATCACCATACCAAAAGACAGACAATCCTGCATGACCTTATTTTTCTTAACTGGCACCGCCAAATTTCTCTTTCAGTAGTCGTGAATTCATTACTCTGTGTATTCTTTCCCTGCATAAGCTCCAGAAGTCAAATCATAATGTAAATTCTTTATACAACACATACAAAGACAAATTTTTCTTCATGGTTCTCGTATAAATCGTCATATTTTTTTTTTCTACTGTTTGGAAATTCTATCTTGACTAGAATTCATTCTGTCTAAAAGAAGCTTAGAAAGGTAGACTGTAGACTAAGAATTATCCACCATTGGGACAGTTGAATTTAATTAGGTTGAAAGCTAGCTAAAATCAATGAACATACCTGTACCATCATACCTGTATTTGTTTGTTGAGGATCGATGCCGATTAGTAGTCAGAACTATAATTATCAAACTCATGATCAAATAATGAAAATTAAACAAGGATAAGGATAAAAATCCAGAGTGTTTTTTTTGTTTTGTTTTTTTGTTTTGTTTGAACTATTCAAAAACAATGAAGGTTTTTCTCATCTTGTATGTTTTTTTTTGTTTTTTTTTTCCAGCTAATGGGATGAGTGATCCGACCGGTTCCAGTGTGGGCAGCGCAACGAGTCCAAAGCTTGAGCCACCTCCCTCGCCACACGCAAACCGCAAGAAACACAGACGAAAAAAGAGCACAGGCATCACAAAGCCAGATGGCTTATCTGCAGGCAATGAAGGTATGAAAAGTTACAATGCTACATTAGCTAGATGATAAAACTTCTAAAACTACAACAACAAAAAATAAATCTTTCAAGTGCTGCACACAGGACTGACTGGCAAAATACTCGCTGTTATAGAGACTCAGGCTCCTTTTGTAGAGCAAGTATAAAAAAGTCTGTATGTGTTTCTATGTTTAACACGTGGCACCAGATTTACCCGATATATCACCTAATTCTTTCATCTGCAGATGTTTGGTTATTGCTTGTTCTGTACATACATACATAGGGTTTGGTCTGCTGTTTGGATCTAACTGGTAGGTGAAAGGTTTGCTGTATGGACAAGTGCAAAAGCTATAGAAAGGTTTTGTTTCCATATTACTGTTTTTATTTAAATATATGCTATTCAGGGATCAGATTCAAATTTGGTCGTCTTCTGTATGCACTGCTGAAATTTCATAGTCATCGTGAAAGAAGTGCATGTAATCATCCTTATTTTTCTGAATTTGGTTGTTGCCTATGATATACATAAAGGTGTGTAGTTTTGTATCTCCCTGTGGCCCCCTGCACAGTTCACCCTCAAAGCTCCCATTTATTTTACTGTTGTATGAATAGCGAATGTGGCCCTCCTCAGCAGGGGAGTGGCAGTCGACTCTCCACCCAATTAATAATGATTCTTCAGTCCAATGATGAATGGACTAGTCTAATTGGATGGCATTGTGAAAACACTGAGGCGCATTTCAGAGGCCATAAAACTGATGTCACCAGAGCGGGATGATCAATCAACAAGATTGATACGCTGGATAACAACAACAATGGCATTGACGCCTCCTAAATGGGGCTTAGCATTTATAATCATTATACTTTTTTATCATGGTCTCTGACAGCTTCTCTTTAAAGTCTGAATGGGTCTGCTGACCACATTGTTATATAGAGAGAACATCATCAGCATCACATAGATAAGTGGTATGAGATAAGTGGTGCCCTTTTTATTGTTGGGGTAGTGTGTGGTGACATCAGTATCAGTAGTGGTAGTCCTACTGAGCACAGTACTTGGGATCTTAAAACATTCAGTATATTTTCAGTGTATGTGCACCCTTTTTACCAGTGTGCCACATTTTAATATTCTGCATTGTCTTGCTGCCTGGATAGCAGCCAGTTTGCTCTAAAATCTGTATTTATCATTCAGCATTATGGTGCCTTTGCAGATAGGCAAGTTACCAATGCCATGTGCCCTAATGTGTCCAATACTATCACTAATTATCAATTAAAAATTTAGCTTGAATCGGATCAAAGGACAGTTTTCCACTTTGCCTGTGCCCATCTTAAATAAGCCTGGATCCCGAGATCTTCTGTCTGTTTCTTTCCTTGCACGGCAAATTGCAGCTTGCAATTTTGGATGCGGTGACAAGTTTTGCTGTGCAGTCATTTAGGAATTGTGTATTTTTAAGACAGTGCAGAGATGGCACAAAAAGGTCACAGTCATTTGGTTTTTGTTTTCAGTGTTCTCCCTTGCTTACACAGATTTCTGTGGATTCTCTGAATCTTTTAAACTCGTGTACCATAATGATGAAATCCCCAAATTTCTTAGATTTTTCTATTTTTAAGCTGTGTGCCCAAAAAGTCTTTCTCAGAGCCATAAACCCACCCCCTCTTACTCCTGAAAGACTCTTGGAGATGCCCTTTGTATATTCAGGAATGTTCCCAATTAACCTAATTATCTGTGACATGTTTCACCACATTTTTCGTTTGTCTGTAGTGGAATGTCGTTTGTCGCTTCGTCCCAAGTTTATTGAAGCATTTTGCTGGCATCAAATTCAAAATCATTATCCGCTCTTCAGTAGCAGTAAGATTTAACAGTTTCAACATTTGATATCTTGTTGGCCTATTTTCAATTATACATAGGCTTTAAGTGATTTCCATTTCATTGCATTGCTTTATTTACATTTTAAACAGCGTTCCAACTTGGAAATGGGATGAGATGCTCTCAAGAGTCCTGTGATTTCCACCATATTTTTTCAAGATGTCCATTAGTTCAGTTGTATTTGATATTACTTAGATCAAGAGAATTACAGAGTCACATTAAAGTATTCACTCAGTAATGGCTGGTATCAAACCCCTTTGTATCAGCAATAAGTATACCACATAGGTTTACTTCAGAGACGGAAGTGTAAGAGTAATCAGACAGGAGGAGGCAGATTCTCAATGTTTCTCACATCATCAAACATGCACATTGTTTTCTGTCTCTCTCATTGTTCTCTGCAAGCTTTTCTATTAGCATCAGCTTGTCTGTTCTGCTGAATGCTCTGGAATACAGACGTATCGCTTAAATATTGGATTCAACCAAGTCTGGGATGTGAGTTGAGTCTCCTGTTAAAAGAACAGGAGAGAGAGAGAGAGAGAGAGGAGAGATGAGGTGGGATCCTTGAATAAATTGCTATCAGTTTATCTCATTTACGGGGCAAATCAGAAGCATGCAATGCAGGCTGAAATTGAATTTTAGTAGTTGTGAAGGATCATAAATCAAAACAGCGTGAGCGTCTTAAGGTGAGAAATCATTTTGGTCAACATGGGACGTGTAGGATGTACATGGGAGCCTGGAGAGACAGTTGCTGCAACATAATTTCCAAATATGGCACTACAGTACTTAGCGAGGCTTCTCCAAATCACTGCTAAAGTCGAGAGAAATTTAGACTTATTTTAAAACCTTGAGTTCATTAGCATAAAGATCCCAGGCTAAACAATCCACAGATGGGCGCATACATTCAAATGGGGTTCATTCATCCTTTGCACACACTTGTACTAGAACTTTTATAAAGCCTCAAAATGATTTTATTTCAAACTAATGTAAGGCCATATTTTCTCAATCAATTTAAAGCCATATTTGGGTAAAGTCTAAATTCTCTCTTACGTCTAATGTGCTGCGCTCGCACCAAGAATAGGCACAAAGGACACAGTCCCTAATATCCTATGCACTGTCAGAGCTGTGCGGTGTAATGAACTTCTCATGTGCTTAAAGAATGATGCAGGATGCATGGCGAGACAACTGACAGCCCCGTAATGTGTTTCCCAGCAGCCGCCCGGCGACGAGCTCTCTCGATGTGTCGCTCGCCATAAACCCACTGGAAAATCGATGGCCGATAAAGAGTTGTGTTCAGGGGGAGCCCCCTCTGATTAATGCAGACTGTCAGGGGGCATCATTAATGTATTTCTCTTTTAAAGAAAGTGGATCAAATGCTCATTGTTTTGAGGAGTTTAGCTTGTCCAATGTGAACAGAGAGGAGG
The DNA here is from genome assembly GCA_015108635.1 of Andinoacara biseriatus. Lineage (NCBI taxonomy): Eukaryota > Metazoa > Chordata > Actinopteri > Cichliformes > Cichlidae > Andinoacara > Andinoacara biseriatus. The sequence continues at coordinate 10,156 of VUQJ01002775.1, read as the reverse complement.
TTGTCGGATTGGGGGGGGGGGGGTTGTGATGAGACATTCCTTGCTGAGGCTTCCAGTTTTATAGGAAACTATATTTATTCTTGCTAAGGTCACAGAAATTAGGAAGAAAACAAGTATGGGCCTGAATGTGTTTAACGTACTGTACAGAGGGTGGATGAGGTCTTCAGATCAAACCGTTTTGCATACTTTGGGACATAATGCAGGCTTTAGAAAAAGTATATTAATTGTAATAAAAGAACAAGAAAAAATTAATAAGATATGAACTTATGTACTTAATAGCAAAAACTCTCTTTTGATTATGAGATCATCGAAGATTGGTGATAAGGTAAAAAGAGTGTTTGCATGTAAGTCTTCCAAGAACGATTGAGTTAGTTTTGGTTTCAAAGTCAAACTCATCACTTCCATTGCAAATATATTTTAAGATTGGGATTTTCTTAATATCTATGACTAAATGTTTATAGGCCTGATTATAGTAAAAGGTGCATTTTAAACTCCGTTTGTGTTTTAGTCGGTATCAAAGTAACAGTTGCAACCAATACCAGTGGATAGATAACAAGAGAATCTTTGAATAGAAATTAGACATTTATATTTAAATTTACTAAATGGGAACAAATATAGTCAAACAATAGGCCTCGAGTAGTAGACCCTCAGTGTAACGGACTGAATCTATGGCAAAATTATTAAAGCACTGTCTCAAAGATCATAATTGATAACCACCTCAACATTTGGTGGTGATCGCATATAGCAAATTGTTTGTTTGTGATCGAAGGCAGATTCTGGGTTTAATTATCCAGAATGCTGAAAATTATAGGGTCAAAAAAGGATTTACCTTCTGTAGAGTAAGAAATAAACCCAGTGACATGCAGCTAACGCCAAAATATAGTTGAATGTGATGGAATATGACAGCAACATTGGGTGGTACCTATTGCAGCATAGTATTGGCACAAAGAAAATTTGGGGTGCACTTAAAGTTGTAAGATAAAGCCTCCTTACACCCCCCCCCCCCTTTTTTTTTTAAATTTTAAACCCC
>VUQJ01002772.1:17632-30625 GCA_015108635.1 Andinoacara biseriatus | reverse complement strand
GCCACAAGGCATGACTGGATTTTAAACTATTTTTCAGATCGTCATCAAGCTCTTGGAAATGGAAGGTCTGACCCGGCTACAGGCAGAGGTGCTGATGGCCAATTTATAGCTTGTGAAATCTACATACTACAAAGTTGTTCACCGTGCTGTTACGTTAGGGATCAAATTGACCTATTTTACAGTTTAATGAAAAAATAAAGAACAAATAATCTCATGCAGATGCTCTTCCAGGATAGAGAGGTTTCGAAGGTCTGCAGCACAAGTCACATATGGCATTTTATCCAATAAGAACAGAACCACTGCTGTGACCCTGAAAACCCAAACCCTAATCTGGTCTCATTGCACAGGCTTCGACTCAGCCTTCAGATGTTGCTTGCTCTCGTTGTTTTGCTGTTTTGAGACAGCGGCCTCTGCTAACAACACCTTTCACTGTTAATCTGCTTTAACTTGTTGTAGTAAAGTGAGTAAACTTCACCAAAATGTTTGAGTCCTGACCTTTATTCGTGTTTGCTTTCTGATGGGACTCAGGAGCTGATAAACTCCGGGTCAACACTGTTAGGTAAGATCTGAAAACCCCTCCTGAGTAAACTCACCTTTGTTACACACAAACACACGCAGCACTACATACACACAAATAGAGGACCTGTCTTAGTTTATTGATGACTCCCAGGCATTTGCCAATAGCTGAGTTGATCAATAACTAATAAAATCCAGCTGTGTGGTGCTGTCAGACAGTTTTCTCAGTGAGCGGCGTCTCTGCAGAGCTCAGTTTGTTTCTTAACTCACCTTCAGGATGAAGGTGTATCTCCTCCTTTTGTGTGTGTGGCTTCTCTGCTGGAGGACGGAGGCTCAGTCCAGAGCGTAAGTCTATTTGCACATTATTACTTGTTAATTAATGTTTCATTACCCGACAGCCTTACATTTACTGCTGCAGCTGTTTGGGGCTTGAACAGTTGTGCTCATTTTCATGCGATATTTAAATTCCAGCTGCAGGGGTATGCACAGAAGGAAGAAAAGTTCAAAAGAACGCCTTCTTCATTCAGCCCCCATGCACAAAGAACCCTTTACATTCCTCCACCTGCATTGCATCATCTTGGCCAGCCTTTTTTCAGACAACAGAGAACCAGTCTGGTCCTCATTTGCTTGAATTACAGTAAATTATTTCTGTTTACTGTCCACCAGGTCACCAGTGGACAACTAAGAGTTAAGGTTAGGTTGTATGTCAGTCATTTTCCAAACAAGCCAAACTTCAGAAACTAGACAATTTTGCCTTTCATGTCAGATTTTTTTTAGTAACAGTTTGAGCTTCCAGATATCGGATATGCAATGCAGGTGGAAATTCCATATGAAGAAGTAGCTGGGAATCTTTTTCAAACAGGTCGCTGGCAACTTGGTGGATGTTAAGAGGTTAGGGACAACAGAATCAATAACCTCTATAAACAGACAAGGTTTTTGTGCCAGGAGCTTTCCAGTATCTGCTTGTAGTCCATGTTCTGTTGACCAATCACATTTAACTAAGTGGGTCATGTACATCCCGGCAAGAGTTAGCCAATCCAAATAACCCTTGCTTAAGGGTCATACTTTCTGGGGCTTTAGAAGCTTTCAATATAGGTGTATAAAACATTTTATTATAAATTTTCATCTGCTGAAAAGTTTGTCTTTTGTTCACTGTCCTTCAACACAACATGAAGCTACAGAAGTTCTTTTCACACCAACATCTCAGTGCTCTACTTAAATCCTTCAGCAATATACAAACACCACTTAATGATGCAAATTCAGGAAATGACCATTTGCAGACCATTTGCATTTACAGGGCAGAAAGGGCAATGTTTGCATGATTCACAGTGCCACTATAGAACAGTTCACAGCGGGCTGAATAAATGTACACACACTGGAGGTGTACAAAGAGCAGTGATTCTAGTTTACAAAGAGACTAAAGTCTGTGATGCATATATGCAAATATTATAATGTAAGCCACTATAGACAAAGGTAAAAGTAACAAACTAATGATACATATTATTAACAGCACAAATATGCATCACATTAAAAAGTCTACTCTCTCAGGTATCTGATATCAGCACCTCTCTCGTTCCGCTTGGACGCCCTGGAGACCGTGGTGGTGCAGCTGTTTGGCTTTACAGATGAGGTCACTGTCCACGTGTTCCTGAAGACATCAATGGCTCCAAATCACAAGATTCTGGCCCGGGAAGTCGTGACCCTCAACGCACAAAATAACTACCAAGCCGCCGCCAATGTCCGGGTGAGACATGACGCATACAGGCTAGCACCTGCAGCTTATCTGAAAGCAACTGAAATAATGATGTCACTTCCTTTTGCTGCCTCTTCAGCTATACCCAAACCAGCTGGACAAAAGTGTGAGTGATGTGATTCTCCACGTGCAATCAGATGGAATCAACCAGCACCAGTCTGTGCCCATCAGTCGTGCCAATGGCTTCCTGTTCATCCAAACCGACAAACCGCTGTATACACCGCGTCAGAGTGGTAAGACAAGTTTGTCACAGTTCAGGCCCCAGCCTTCTTCTTATTAATATTTTGCTTCATAATCAATCTTTAGACTCGGGTAGCCAAACACAGCCCTACATCTCAGCTCAGATAGCACAACATTAGGATGGTCTTTGTTCAAGTGGTCCTTATCTACTCATAAACTCATAGACTGAGTTGAGGATCTGAGGTTAGAGGGTGTAGTATGTTGTGCAGATGATATGACTGCTCTAAAGACTTCCATGTGCATGTGATCTACTGTGTACACAAAGGAAGAGACTAGCAGTGATGAGAGATCATGCAGTGTTGGCAGGAACCAAGAAAGGCAAATGTATAAAAGTTAAAAAAAATTATCAACAATGTCTGTAACTAGAATGATATAAGGAAACACAAAAAGTTGCTACTAAACATGGCCCAATTCAAATAATCAAACTAAACAAAAACATAACTTGATAACATAATTGACCTCACCTAACAATTCAGTTTAATATGTGTGTGTGTGTGTGTCTCCAGGGTTGAGACCAGTTGCAGTTATCACACTTCTCTGCAGCTTCTCTCCTCCTGCCATCCCCCAAATCCCCTGTGCCTGCTCCGAGACCACCAAAAATCAGCAAAAAACAATTTAAGCATAAAAAAATAAAAAATAAAAATAATATAGCATCCTCAAATGCACCAAAGAATAAAACACTTAAATTAATTAAAAAAGATTATTAAACATTAGGTATCTCTCTTCCAAGTCCCTGTTACTAAATGATTTAATAATTTAACAACATATTGATTTATTCTGGTTACAGCAGGATGAATGTTAGTTTAAATGCATCAACGCCCACGAGTCACACTAACTGTCAGAATGCTCGAAGCACAGGTCGAGGAGGAGGAGTAGCAGCAATCTTTTATTCCAGTTTAGTAATTAATCAAAGTCTTAACTCTTTTGGAATACTGTCCACTATAATTGGAAAACTCAAAAACCTGTTTTATTTGTTATTATCTATCATCCAACCTGGCCCTTAGTCAAAGTTTCTCTTTGATTTCTCAGACTTTTTATTTGATTTAGTGCTCAATTCAGATAAAATAATTATAGTGGGTGATTTTAACATCTCTGTACAGATGCTGAAAATGACAGCCTCAACACTGCATTTAATCTCCTGTCTGATCAATTCTTAACATTTAAATTTACTGTAATGGATTACAGTACAGGGGATTAAGTGGGGAATAAATTTCATTACAGTAGAAGTCTTTATGAAAGTGCTGTAACTAATAATTCCTCTATTAATAGTATATCACTAATAATTCTTAACAGTAATAATAATACTAATAATTATCAGTAATAATAATATTAGTAATATAATTCCTCCATTATTATCTTCTTCAATGCTCTGTGCAGAGCTGCTACCTAAACTCTGCTCCCACCAAGGTTGATTATCTTCTCAATAGTTTTACATCCTTACTGGGTACGACTCCTCTAAAAAAGGAAGCTTCAAATCAGAAGTGCCCGACTCCCTCGTATAACTCAAAAACACGCATCTTAAAGCAGATAACCTGTAAGCTGGAGAGGAAATGGTGTCTCACTAATTTAGAAGATCTTCTTTGAGCCTAGAAAAAGAATTTGTTGCTCTATAAAAAAAAAGCCCTCTACAGCACAGGAAAAGGAAGAGGACATGATACTGCAGTGAGAGCCAACACCTAAGCTGTGTCCAAATTCATCCATCGAAGGCCATATTTGTAGGCCGATTACATGTCCAAATTTGAAGGCTCCTCCAAATGCGGTCGATTAATGCGTCCTTCTTTTCCCAGATTTTAAGGATGAAGGGTCTGGAGTATCCTTCGTGGCCTACCATATCCCATGATTCATTACACATCAAAACTGAAATGCGGCAATGGCGGAGGAGAACAGCCAAAACGTTTTAAATATGACTGTTTCTGTGGCACAAAATAAACTTTTAAGATATTTTCAAGTGAGAATCTAAATGTGTAAACCACAAGTATCAGCTAGTTTTATCAAGATATTGATAAAAAAGTGCTCTGATGTTTTCAGAGATGCCCATTCCTGCTCCTCTATCAGCAGCTTGCCACGCCAGCTGTCAGCTGACCAGGCTATTGAGGCTCACTTTAACTGTGGAGAACGCCTGACTCCGGGCACATCCTTTTCAAACCCTCACTGGCTTTCGCTGCTGAGTGGAAGTTAAACACAGATATAATTCACTCAGATGACCTCTAACAGCTGATGTTTGGTTTATTTCAGTGTTTCATTTGTTCCTGAGCAAATTGGTTTGGCTGAAATCAAAGTTAAGTTTCATAACTAGTTAGTTTTATTTAACTTTATCGACAAACTAGAGAGCTGTCAATATATTTGGAAATGAATTATTCACCCAATTATTCACACAATCTGGACACAGTTCTAGTGAGAGTCCCACCAAGTGTTCTTCCCATTCACCTGACTCCTCAGGACTTGCCCTACTCTCTCTAGGTATATTTGGTGATTCCAGATTTCTTAGTGGCTTCTTTATGGTTCCCATTTGCCTATGGAATTCCAAGGTAAATGGTAAATGGACTATTTCTTATATAGTGCTTTCCTACTCTGACTGAGCACTCAAAGTTGTCCTCAGTGTCTGCAATGTTGCCCTCTAGTAAGTAGTGCAATTCCCTCAGTTATGACTACGTTCTGTCTCCTTCCTACCAACTGACTACATTTCTCCAGTCCGAATGACATTCCGAAGTCAAAGCTGTAGATCCTAGTGGTGTGGATCAGTGAATCAATGTCTTGTTCATGATGTCAGCCATGTAGAGGAGATGGCTGATGTTTCCTCAGTTGTGTAGTCGGTATCCGTAGCCAGTATTGTTAAAGATCTGGCTGAACAGGTTCAGGCCTATGCCAAACAGCAGTGGGGACACCAGGATACCAGGGCATGCATCCAGTAAGTGTCCCCCAAGCTAGGCCCCCCACCTCTACCCCTGCCACCTACATTGGAAGATATATATAGCTGAAGCACATAGATAGTTCTAATAACTTAAAAATTCAGATGATCCTCATTTAGGTTCCCCAATATCTGAATAAATTAAAGGGGTTGAATAAGATTTTAAAAAAGCTGTTCTTTGTCCACTCTGTGTTTCTGTGTCCAGTGAAAGTGAGGGCATTCTCCTTGAACCAGGAGCTGAGGCCGGCTAACCGGAGCGTCTTCCTGACCTTTAAGGTGAGTGGGAACCAGGGTTATTATAGTTAATGAAAACGAATGAAATAACAAAAACTGAAATTGAAAAAACATTGTCATTAACTGGAATGAATAAAAACTATAATTAAAAGGAAAAAACGACCACTAACTAAAACTGTATTATGAGTTTACAAAATAACTAAAACTAACTGAAAATATAAATAAACTTCCATTTTCTTATTTGTATTTTTTTTAAAGCCTTGTGGATTGATATGAAATATTTTTTTCCGCCCTCCGAGTTTAAGCTGGGAGTGCCATCGGGCAATTGCATGTGTGCGTGTGCGTATGTGCGCTCACTGCACTGGTCCAAAAAGTGATGGCAGCGGTCTGCCGAGAAAGCAGCAGAGTCCCGTATGGAGTTCCTTTGACTGCGATAGCACAGATAAAAGCGAGTGTGTTGTTGTTGATGATGAAAATGTGCACTTCTCGGGGAAAAAACCCCACCAACATCAAATTCCACCTGAGAAGCGCACAAGGCAGAAACCGCTCTGATCCTACGAGGTAACCTGACGTGCACCTCTGGAGAAACATGACTTGTCGGGTCCACGCAGCCCACAACGTTGTGATTAACCTGTTCAGTCCTTGTGAGTTTTCTCTACTTTATCAGTCAGAGAATAACAATAAAGAATAATAATCAAAGCTTCAATATAAGGACTCACAAATGTCAGCAAATTCCTGGAGGGAGACTGCTAAAAATATCGGAATGGATGTGAGGGAATGAAGTAAGTGGAAAAAACAGGAAAAAATGTGTTTGCAGCAAAAAACTGACCACAAAGAGCGAGGACCAAAAAAAGGTCCCAGCCGGCACCGCATATAAAACACCAGCACGATCACACGGTAATTAACACACATAATCCAGCTACACACGCATAAATGCGGACATGAGGTGGGACACTTCCGTAGGTTGTGTACAGAGTCTGCAAAGACCCTGTTAGGAGCATCTAACCAAGCTAGCCTTAAAACAAAAGCAGCTTCAGCAACAACATCAGGATGCAGCTGGATTTGAGCTTTGACTCATTCAAAGAGTTTGTTTTAGTCAAACACCACATGTAGGTGTTGTTGATCTGCTGCATGGATGCTGTAGTCTATTCTAGAATTTATTTTAGAATTTACTGAGTTTTGGAGTTCATATTTTTCTTTGTTTCTCCCTGTTGTGTCCTTAATATTACACACATTTAGCACGTAGTGCTGCTGTCTGTGAACAGTTGGTTGTTGCATATATTTCTTCAGTCTTGCACCTGATTAAGTATGAAAATACTAAAATGAATACTGAAACAAATTAAAACTAACTAAAACTAAGCATGAAACCAAAAATAAAAACTAATAAAAACAAGCAAAAATTTGCTGAAAAATAATTAAAACTAACTGAATTAGAGAGAAAAAAGTAAAAACTAACTTAAACTAAACTATAATGCAAAATCTTAAACTACTATAACCCTGGTGAGAACATGCCACATGTACCAGAAGAGGGCACTGATATGTTGCCCCCCCTCCCCCGCACCCCCCACAGGACCCGGATCATACCACAGTGGACATTGTGGAGATGGTTGATGTGAACAATGGAATCCCATCTCTCCAAAACCCTTTCAAGATCCCCATCAACCCAAAGTAAGGAGTGAACATAAATAACACAATAAACCACACACACGTGTGTATTTAAGGTAATGCCAGTTTGTGATTGCAGGTTGGGGATTTGGTCCATTGAAGCCTCTTACATAAATGATTTCACCACAGCCGCAACAACTGACTTTGAAGTTAGAGAATATGGTATATTATAATCTCATGAGCCAAACTGATAATTTATGAAGAGTAAAATGTAAATAATTAACTGCTTTCTTTCTGCATCAGTTCTTCCCAGTTTCTCTATCCTTGTGGAACCAGAAGAAAACTACATCAGTTACAATTTCTTCAACAGTTTCAACTTCAAGGTTTCTGCCAGGTGAATAAACATCCCAATGCTATTTTTAAACTTTCAAATAATTTGATGCTGTCAGTTACACCCAAATGGTATTTTACCTGTCCCAGGTATCTCCATGGTGCTCCAGTGGCTGATGGTGATGTGTTTCTGCGCTATGGTTATGTTAGTGGAAAAGATCCTCCAGTTATCATCCCAAACTCTGTCATCAGAGAAAGTGTAAGAGCCACAAATACTCATATGGAACATTATCTTGTGTCATTTAAAGAAGGTTCAGTTAAAACTATGCGGATCAAATTTTCTAAATCAGTCAATCGGCACATAAATTTAATGGTGAAATTTCTCAGCAGAACATGAAAAGTAAGAACATTACTGGTCTCAAACATTTGGCTTGCACTTGTCCACTGTGGAAGCTTAAACAACTTCCTAAATGCATGATGAATTCCACCTGAAAGGTTTTCATTTTTGATATACTGTAAGTGCATCATGAACATGCTGTATAATACACAAAGTACAACAGGCTACAAGAAGAGCTATTTTGATATCACATATACACATCTAGAATTTAGCATATTTGCAAGTTGTGCATACAGTTTATAAATTGGTGCTGCACATCATCATCACAGAGTTCATTCCTGATGATGTGACCCCCAAACACAATATCCCTAAACCAGTGGTTCTCAAACTTTTTCCATCATGCCCCACATGGCTGGATGAAATCTTTTCATGCTCCACGTGAACCGCGGTCCGGGAAGGGGGGATCCCCCTCGGTGGCGAAGGGCGAATGGATGGCACGACAGCTCTATTTACACAGCAGACGTGAAGGTGGACAGTTTTGCTGCTCGCTGTGCTTTCGTACCTGCTAACGTTTCCTTGTTCAGCCATCAGATGTTCTGTACTCTGATGTTCAAAATTTGTTCTGCATAACTTTTCTCCCAGGTCATTCACACCCCACCACTCATGACCCTGCACCCAACAGAGGGGCGCACCCCACAGTTTGAGAAATACTGGCCTAAACAAAGTTTCCAAAATACCAGCTGTTACCCATAGGAGAGCAATTGAAAAATGTTGTTTGCCTGGCTACTGTGCTCAAAGTAATACAAGAATTATCAAAAAGTCTGGTGACTGTTTCGTATAAAAGGGGGACTCCATGGTCAAGTAATTGCAGCAGGTAAATGGACGAGTTCATACAGTATATAACGCATTTCTACTTTAACTTAGCACTCAACGTTCTTATACAACAGGTTTGCATTAAACCATTCATACAAGCACTTCCACGTGTAGCTAAGTGCTTACTGCCTCACATTCACACTCCAACATTTATGTTGGAGAGCAATTTGGGGTTCAGCATTTTGCCCAAGGATACTTTGGCACGCAAACTGGAATTGAACCGCCAAGCTTTTGATTAGTAGGTGACCTGCTCTACCTCCTGAGCCACAGCCACAGCCACCCCGAGGTGCCAGCAGTAACTGTCTTGAGTCAGGATTTGTCCAAATGTCTCACAATTTCAAATCAATTCAACAAACTTCTGAGCCACAGAGGAGAAAACTTTTATCACAAATGATCTGAAATGCAGTGGCTCAATGGCAGCTGGTTTGACCATCATGCCAATGTGCCCGCACAGTCTGCCTCCCATCTGCTAACATTTGACTGCCTTTCAACTTCCCCAAATTGAAAATGAAGTTGAAGGGTCACTGTTTGGCAGAGGAGATCCAGAGTGTATCACAGAGAAGCTGAGTAGACTAGATAGTTTTCCAAGCATGGTAAGAGCACTAGAAATTATGTTTTGCTGGAGATTGAGAATATTTTGAAGCGACTGGCAGTCCAGTTTATATCTGCTAAGGTTTTGGGTTCTTATCAGGGCAACTCAGATCTGTCTTGACTTGAAATCCTAGTTTAAGTAGTCCTCATTCAAATGGACTTCACTGGGATAGTCAGGTTCGGAAGCCAGGGTGTCTTTGCCCACTTGCTTCTTTCCAACTCAGGAACTCTTTACCACCAACAGAGTGCTAGCATTTTTTGAGAACCAGATCACATTTCAAGAATCTTGAAATTTGAACTTCACCTGGAGTAATTTGGGCTGAGAATACAGAATGCAGAACTACTGTAAATATGAATTTACAGGAGTCCCATGAGGAGCACTGTTTTTTTTTTAATTTATTTATTTTAGAATATTTATAGTACCAGTCAAAGATTTGGACACACTTTTGACTGGTACCTGCATAATATTGAAAGAAGAGAGGGAAAAGATTTATTCTGGCAGCCTAATTAGCTCAGAAAGTCCATCTTCCAGGTGATTCTCATCAGTTCAACTCATGTCTGTTGTTTTCAGATCTGGGTCCACATATTTTAGCACTGTTTTTTGTGTGTGTCACCTTCAGCTGTCCTCCTTGGGTGAAGTGGATGTGAATGTTAACATGCAGAAGATTCTGTCCAAACACGATGGACCAAAAGACCTCAACAGTCTGAGGGGGAAGTACCTTTACATAGCTGTACTGGTGGAAGAGAGCGGAGGTATGCACGGATCACTCTGCTGTTGACATGAGTATTTTAAATATTTAAATATTTACTTTGTGGGGGACCTGATTTTGTTTCTCAGGTGGTATTACTCAGGAAACAGAGTTTGCTGCAGTGAAGTTTGTCAAATCACCTTACAGCCTGAGCCTGGTGTCGACGCCCCCCTTTATCAAACCTGGGCTTCCTTATAACATCCAGGTGTGTCTCTTTATTTTTAACATGTGGTTCTGGTGCACCCGACTGTTGTTCAGCAGGAGAACAGTTTGTAATTTGAAGATTGTTTGATGGCCCGTATAACAGCACATTCAGACCAAATTTCAACAACACAGTTGCTGTGTTTTTGGAGAATTTCACATCCCCAAAATATTTGCCCGTAACAGCCAACGGGAGCAGGAGCAGCACAAGTGACAACTGCAGTCATTTAACATCATTGCTTTTCTTCTAACTCTCTTCTTCTTTGCTCTAATGTGAGTTTTGTAAGACTCTCCCTCCCACTTTTGTGTAATTAGTCCTTGTCCTCCTTTACCATTAACAGTACTTGTAATAAATGTAGTGTGTTTGTAGCCCTGTTGTTGTTGACATGCAACCCTGAACAGGAGAAGCAGAATTGAATGGATGATGGATGGATGGTGTTTGTAGCCTTGGAGGTCAGGCAAAGTGATCTGAAGACTCGGTTCCGCACCCTGGAAACTCCAGTAGATCGCCAGGCCCCTGTAGTTGGTGCAGATCAATGCAGCTTAGGCACCATTTGCTCTCCCCAAGCAGATCTCGAGCAGCAGGGAAATCAGGCTGGCTGGGTGACTGTGAGGAGGAAGCGTAGTCCTAAACAGAAGCCCCCCAGTACACCACCAACTTGTTCACGTCTCTAACCATTTTCCCTCACTCGCCAACACACCAGCTTTGAGAAACATCTACTACTATTTAACTTCAATAGTTACTTCCTCCAAACATTGATAGGTCTATTAGACCCCATTCCTACTAGACTGCTCAAAGAAGTCCTACCATTAAATGATGACGTGATCTTATGATCAATGATCAATCTATCTTTTTTTTAACGGGGTATCACAGGCTTTAAAGGTGGGAGTAATTAAACCATTACTTCAAAAGCCATCACTGGACCCAGCTTTCTTAGCTAATAGGCCAATCTCCAACCTTCCTTTTCTCTCAAAAATTCTTGAAAGAGTAGTTGTAAAACAGCTAAGAGATCATATGCAGAGGAACGGTTTATTTGAAGAGTTTCAGTCAGGATTCATAATTCATCACAGTACAGAATCAGCATTAGTGAAGGTTGCAAAGGTCTTGAATAATCAGGCCCCATTTTATCTTGAAGACCTCATAGTACCGTATCACCCCAATAGAGCACTTTGCTCTCAGACTGCTGGATTACTTGTGGTTTCTAGGATACTTAAGAGTAGTTCTGTGGAACCAGCTCCCAGTTTGGATTCAGGAGACGGACACTCTCTCTATTTTTAAGATTAGGCTTAAAACTTTCCTTTTTGATAAAGCTTATAGTTAGAACTGGATCAGGTGACCCTGAACACTCCCTTAGTTATGCTGCTGGGGAGTTCTCATGATGAGTATTTTTTCTTCATACCTCTTTTCACTCTGTTTATACTCCACTCTGCATTTAATCATAGGTTATTATGACTGTCTTATTCTCTCTTCCCCAGTGCGTCTTTTGTCCTCGCTCTCTCCCCGCAGATGACTGCCCCTCCCTGAGCCTGGTTCTGCTGGAGGTTTCTTCCTGTTAAAAGGGAGTTTTTCCTTCCCACTGTCACCAAGTGCTTGCACATAGTGGGTCGTTTTGACTGTTGGGTCTTTACCTTATAATATAAAACAGCTTGAGGCGACTGTTGTGATTTGGTGCTATATAAATAAAACTAAATTGAATTGAATTAATCCATTACATATTATTCACTTCCAATGAAGATCTCATTGAGAGCTCAGCCTCCTGTCTTTGTGTCAGTGCCAACGTCTCCAAACCGTACATCATAGAAGGCCTCACTACCATCTTGCAAACTTTCCCTTTCACTTTTACTCCTGTCCTTCTGTCACAAATCCCCCCTGCCACTCATCTCCACCCACTGCCTGCACTCTTTTTCACCTGTCTTTGGATAGTTGACCACAGGTATTTAAACTCATCTAACTTTACTATTGCTCTTCTTTACATCTTCACCTTACCACCTGTCTCCCTCTAACATGTGTGCTGTCTTGCTTCTACTGACTTTCATTCCTCTTCTCCCTAGAGCATACCTCTGTTTCTCCAGCCTATCTTCCACTTGCTCCGTACTCTCAATACAGATCACGTCCTCTGTAAGCATCATCAGTCAACCTGTCCATAATCACTGCAAAGAAGAATGGGCTCAGAGCCGATCCCTGACGTAATCCCAACCCCACCTTGTACCCATATGATTAGCAATCATATCAAGCAAGTTATAGGCAGCTGCAACTAACGTGAATACAACTAACTAACGCAACTTGATTTTAAAGCAATTCGGCCAGTTTGCAATTTTACTTTGTCTCCACAGGTGCTGGTGAAGGATCACCTGGACAAACCAGTAAAAGATCTAAAGGTTAAACTTGTGGAGGGACAGCTCTTCCGACAGGGGAGGGACCCCGAGGACATTTCCTGTACCGAGAGTTTCACCAGCGGCCCAAATGGCCTCACTTTCTTCATCTGCAACATACCTGGGGATGCAATCAGGGCCGAGCTTACGGTGAGCAGTAATGGTGGTTTATCAGCATTTCTCTGTTAGTCACCTTTCTCTTTCTCTCTCGGTTTCTCTCAGTATTTGTATTCATTCATTTATATCTTGGGAGAGTACAGGTAAACGTTGCTTCTAACCACAG
>VUQJ01002771.1:0-11489 GCA_015108635.1 Andinoacara biseriatus | reverse complement strand
CCGCCCCCCCCCCCCCACACACACACACACACACACACACGTTCACGTTTACGCTGGTCACCATTTTGATTTCTGTTGCCCCACAAAATCAAACGTGAACAGGACGTCACGCAAATTGCGGTGAAATAATCCTTTAATGCAGCAATCTAGCCAGAGAAAACAAATTGGTCTGAGATTGGTGACGAGGTAGTTTTAGGTGGACACGTCAAACTTCACACACTTTTTCACTGACGTCTTCTAAATCTATTTTATGTTTTCATTCATCTCGGGAGGATATCCCCATCGCTGATGGGTCTTGTTCTAAGAATCAGAAAGGAGGATTATCTGGGATATTCTCATCAGCTATTAATTGTGACTCACAAGTTATTAGATGATGGAGGTCTGATCTACCCCTCACTCATCACATCTGGTTTCAAAACACCACAGTGGCGACAGCAAAAACACTCAGCTCGAGGTTTCATTAATACTGTCTGTGATGTGGGCGCTCCGTGTGAACATCGTAAAAGTAAAGTGTGTGGACACAGTGAAGTGTCCTGTATGACAAATGTTATTGTCCGTCCTGTGCAGGTGATGCTGAGGCCTCCGATCACACCATTCCCATCGTTCTGACCCAGCAGGAGCTGGCAGCGCTTGTCCAACAGCAGCGGCAAATGCACCAACAAGAACCTGAACCAGAACCTGAACCTGAACCAGAGCCACAGCTCAGCAGTATCCCTACAGGTACACCTGCTGCCAGACGTCTGAACCCAGTGTTACATTTAAATGTTTTCATAGTTCCAGGCTGTTTGTCTTCTTAGTTATTAGAGAACAGAGAAAATGTCAACAATCACAAAACAAGAGTCGAGAACAATAAACACGACAGGAAAAAAAGAAGATGAACAGATCGGTGTAAAAATGTCTGAAAGCTGTGATGGAGCTCCTGAACTGATCTGCCCACAGACAGGTGAAAACTCACCTGTCTGTGGGCAGATCCTGATTCACTGGTTGTTTATTGGCTGTTACGCAGCAGGCACATGCAAACCGTTCAGCTACACTAACAAAGATTAAAACTTCCTCTTTCTTTTTACTCTCGCTTTCTGAGTACACAACATCGTTTTCAGATAGTTTTTCTCTTTTTCTGAAGTCTAGTTTTTATTTTTTGAAGTAGAACTAAACTAGAACACATGGTTTAGTTGACCTGTGGTGTCTGACTGGCCCTAGTGTAGACTCTGGACTGTTGCTTCACTTTAAGAGACCTTTAATCTGCTCATATGATCAATAACTGGTATCTGATCACCAGCTGATCAGTCTGTCGCTGCAACTTTGCTCCTGCTCATAAAGTTGTGTCACACCTCCCTCCTGTTTTCAGAGGGCCTTGCTCCCGCAGACAGCCTCAACGATCCAGCAGCAGACGCGAGCAACGGACACGAGTTAACATCGTCGGCAGTAACGAGTGCGGTCGCCCGATTGGCCAGCACATTCGGCCCCGCCCCAACTCTGACATCAGGTCAGGTGAAGAGTGAAGCAGCTGCCGCGCTGCCCGAGGCGCCCAACGGCATCACACCGACTGCACCGGTGAGCGACTCAACAACATGCTAACATGCCAATAAGATCCTAATGACATGCTAACAACACGCTAACTGTGCGCCGCCTGCAGGCGAAGACTTCGGTGAAGGAGGATCGATGGTTTGATGTCGGCATCGTTAAAGTCACCAACATGGTGGTCACACATTACTACGTCCCGTACGATAACACAGCTGACGTAAGAATGCCACCTTTAAATAAAGTTATTGTATTTGAAATGGATATTATTGTTGTTCATATTATTGATGAGGCTGATCCTGCAGGACGACTCAGGCACTGTCCCGGACTACAGTCAGATGAGGAGGGTGGAGCTACAGCCGGGGACCGCCTACAAGTTTCGTGTGGCGGGGATCAACATCTGCGGCCGCGGCACGTTCTCAGAGGTGTCGGCGTTTAAAACGTGCCTGCCCGGCTTCCCCGGGGCGCCCTGCGCCATCAAGATCAGTAAGGTGAGACGTCAACCAATCAGTCTGCAGCGTTACCACTAGGGGTTGCCAAACCTCATGTTCTCCTCTGAACTTTGTGCAGAACCTGGATGGGGCCCAGCTGACCTGGGAACCTCCCGCCGTCACGTCAGGGAAGATCACGGAGTACTCCGTCTACCTGGCGATCCAATCCAGCCAGGCCGCCGCCTCCAGTTCAAGTTCTGGTCCCACCCAGCTGGCCTTCATGAGGGTCTACTGTGGCCCCAGCCCGTCCTGCCTGGTCCAGTCCTCTAGCCTCGCCAACGCACACATCGACTACACCACCAAGCCCGCCATCATCTTCCGCATCGCAGCTCGCAACCAGAAGGGCTACGGGCCAGCCACGCAAGTCCGGTGGCTACAAGGTGAGATCTACAGGCAGCTACGGGACCGGGTCTGCTGCTGTTTGTCAGAGACTGGAACTCATGCATGTTTTTCTGTCTCATAGAAACCAGCAAAGACCCCAAAGCAGCCGTGAAGAGACCGGGATCAGGACCCGCCGCAGACCTGTAAGATCTGCGTGCACTCGTTTGAATATTTGATCAGATATCTACGATCACACGTCGTCATGGCAACACACATCCCTGCCTCCATATAAAGAATAAAAATGTTTTTTTTTAAAAAGACACTGTTTATATCATCATGGAGTCCAAAAAGAGTTCAAGTGGATCTGACTGAGAATTTGACACAACTTCACTGAAGAATATTTTTTTTTAACGGTTGTTTGTGTTTCTTATATCTGTTTCCTTATTTTCTGAAATGTTTCAATGTAAACTTGGTTTTCAGTGATTTTCCTGCAACCAGGAGCGAACCTGCATCATCTCTGTGATTTTGACCCATTGTCATGTTGGACATTGAATATCTCCCTCGAAGCTCCTACAGCAGTTTGTCCTGCTGCTCTTAGAGGGCCGTGCTGCGAAGCATTCACTTCTTAGGAGGGTAAATCGCCACGGTGACTGCTCCGGAGAACAGAAAGAGAACCCGGATATGTCGAACCAAAGCCTGTACACAAAGTGTCACAGCAGGAGAGGATAATGTAGTGATTAGAAGGGAAATAATTACAATAATTACAGCATCACAGACAGATTTGCTTTAAATCTCTCTGAGGATGAACGTCAGCCTGGTGTAAGATGGAGGATTATTCCAAACTGATGCAAAGCTGCTCGGGTCGAGTTCAAGGCTGAAAATCTGGACCAGAATGATTCTTTACATCTCACTGAACCTCTTTTGATTTTTGTCTCCAGGAAACCTGCCGGACCAAAGAAGTTCAGGACCGACCAATAGGAGGAACCGACTTCCTACTGAAGACTGTGATTGGTTACTATTGCTTGGTTACCAGGACCAGGAGGAGACAGGCCTCTGGAAACAAAGACTTGTAGGATATTTGTACATTTTTGAACAATCAGAACTCCTTCTTTTGTTTCTTTCTGCTGTTGTCATGGAGACGATGGGGGGCGGAGTCAACAGCATTTCTCCAAATGGAAGTAAAGTTTGAATTTATTTGAGTTAAATGTAGACGTAGCTCGCTCTCTCTGAATGTCTCGACCGCCCTCTGTCTGAGGTCATTTTAAGGGTCACAGGTCATGGTGCTGTTGGTAGGCAGAGCCTCTGCAGCAGAGAGGGGCGGGGTTTAAACCAGCTCTTGTAAATTATTTTCTCCCCGTAGCATCAATGTTTTTTTTTTTTTCATTTTTATAAACGTCTGTCAGGTTATTCAAAGCTCCTCTTCTTCTGTGGTTTGTTTCTTCTTCTGTTGTACACGGCATTCACCCATTGGTCAGTGAAGGAAATCCAATCAGACCAGATGTTTGTGAATATTCTCTGAAACAATAAAGATTTTTAGAGCATTTTTTTCTTTACTGGCTGTGTGGAATCCACTTCCTGATGTTTGAACAATTGAAAATCAGTCATTTCTCCTGAACCCTTCAGAATCAGCTGATTTTTTTTATGTACAGTTCATACTGTACATACATGTTGTGCAAACATCCTGTATCAAAGCATATTAATGGAAAGCTGGCTGGAAGGAAAAGGTGCACAAGCAGGAGGGATGACCACAGCTTCAAGAGGACTGTTGAGAAAAGTAGATCCAAGAATGGGAGAGCTTCACGATGAGCGTACTGAGGCTGGCGTCAGGAAAGGACGGTTGCATTCCTGATATCAAATCACTCCTGAACCAGAGACGATGTCAGGAGTGTGTTACCGGGCCTAAGGAGAAAAAGATCTGGACTGTTGCTCAGTGGTCCAAAGTCCTCTTTTCAGATTAAAGTAACTTTTGGAATTAGTTTGGAAACCGAGGTCTCAGAGTCTGGAGGAAGAGTGGAGGTGTTTGGAGTCCAGTGTGAAGTTTCCACAGTCTCTGATGATTTGCGATGTCACCTGCTGCTGCTGCGCCGTGTTTGGAAGCGCTTCACGCTTCCATCTAACCCTAACCCTTTCCGGCAGGACTTCTGCTCACAATGCCAAATCATCTGCTGACCATCTTATTACACGAGCCCCAAAGAGAACCTGTGGAGTATTATCAAGAGGAAGAAACATCTGAGCCAAAAATGGAGATGAAAGCTACGATCAAAGCAGCCGGGGCTCCGGTAACACCTCAGCGGTCTCACAAGCTCATTGCCTCTATGCTGCACCACACACACACACAGTAATTTGTGCTAAAGGAACCTCAGATACTGAGTGTATATATGTCACTTTTCAGAAGTTTCTGCATGTAAATCCCTTTTTTTCCCACTGATTTTAGGAAATATTTCAAATTTTAATTACAGCTGGAAAACAAAGTTTTAATTATTCTATTTGAGATATGGTTCATGAAGCCAGAGTGTTCAGCTGATGAACCGTGTGGTGTCATATCTGCAATGTGCTTGAATCATATTTTGCCAGCAGCTGCACAGATGTGGAGTTGAACTTGTTCATGCTGAGACGTTTTCAGCTTCTCACACTGAAAGTCAGTCGAATAGAATTTGGTTTCAGTCGAGTGGAGTCGGTGGATCGTTCCTGCAGAGAGGAAGCAGCAGATTTTAAACAACAGGAGCCTCACTGTGTTTTCACACGTGTGGGTGGTGCTGGCAGGTGGGGCGCTATTCTTCTGGATTCGTCCCGGCAGCAGGATTTTCTGAATGAACCCTTCAGACCTGCAGCTCCAAGTCGCCCTGTGAGTTTACGTTCACGGTTTTTTTTTGTTTTTGTTTTTTTTTACAATTTTCCGGATCTTGCTGGTGTTTCTGTTTCAATGAGAGAAAACAATGAAAAAGGTCAACTTCAAATTATTTAATATCCCACAATCCATATTGGTGTAATCAGGCATGCAGCAATTTTTTTAATAAAAAAAAGAGACTTTTCTGTTTTGATTTCCTCTTAAACTGTTTGCTGGGTTTTCAGTCCATAAGTATTTGGACACTGACCTATAATTTGGACTTTTTAGGCCACCACAGTGGATTTTAACAACTGAGTCTTCACTTACTGAAGACAAAGACTGCTTTGTCCAAAGACTCTTGGGGCACTGGGTATAATAAAAATGGCTGTAATTCCTGAACAGCTAATGCAGCACTTTTGTTAAACCTCTGGAAATAAAGCTGAAAGTCTGCACTTCAATCACATCTTGAGTGTTGGATTTGAAATGGGAGAGCCGGCCTGTTACAGCCGGCCGACTTCATCGCCCGGTGAAGTTGATTTTTCTTGCTCGCCGTGGTTCAGGTGAAGGTGAAATGGTTACTTTTTGTTTGAGTTTTATAAGCTTACTGCTGGTTTTTCTTCACCGGCTGCTCACCCTGACAGACACACCGCCCGGAGCAGAGCTGGGGCTGTTCCAGCATTCATCATGTGGAATGTGAGGTGTTTGGATAATAAAGCTTGGTGAGCTGATTCAGGGCACAGTGACCGTGCCTGGCTTCAGGACTCTTCGGGCAGACCGAGGCTTTGATCTCAGCGGTGAGAGGAAATGTGGAGCGACTGCACTGGTTGTGATGGAAAAGCACATTGTCACAGGAGCACATGGTGTGAGTGGAAGGTAAGAATAACTTTTTCTTTCCAAAAAGGAAATCAAGAGAGGGCAAACCAGAGATGGGATATCTCAAAGGTATGAGGAGAAGAGGGAGAAGCAGCCCCCCCATTCCAAATCAGGATGTCCGCTTAGACAGTACATCACACTGGCTAAACAATATGTGAGAACAAGGGAAGATGGAGGGTTCCTGGGTGCACAGCAACACCAAACATGATGTGTATAAAATAAAGTGGTCCAACGTGAATCAGTAAATGATGCTGAATCATTTTCATTATGTACCATCAAAATATGCTTTGTTCTGCTCTGTTTTGTGACATCTTTTTGCGTCTTCAAAAACCAAAATTATATAAATACATTTTTAAAAACGAGAAAGGAAAAGTGAGTGATCCCAGATGTGTTACTGTGAAGGAACATTTTGGAATTGAACTTGTAGCTACTTGACTGTGTTTATTTCTCGCTGAAGGAATTTGTCACGCTGCTGTTCGGATTCCTCCATCAGCTGACGCAGAGGTCCTCTCCCTGTGGTCGTGGAGAAGAGCTGTGGATAATTAAGGGATCAAGACTATGCTTGACATGCAGCTGGATACTCTCCCTAACATCTGATCAGCTATAATACCTGCATTCATTTTATATTTACTGTCCTTATCGTATCATATTTAGATTTATCGAGCGCTTCGCTCTTCACTGAGCTTGTCTAGTCTGATTTTTTAAAACCTAAGTTGTGCCTCATAAATAAAGTAGGCATATTTCTTATCTATCTGCCCCCCCGCTGGCCATAAAAAGGGGTATAAGGGACTTTCATCCATCTTTTATATCCAGTCTATGACTGTATCCGGAAGTCAGCTATTTCTTTTTAACTTTTGTTTCAATTGGTTCAGGCTGAAATGTCTTTTTTAAATAAAGTTCTGAGGGAAAAAACATGGTGTGAACAGATTGATGTTGTGTGTCGGTGGGGACACAATCAGATATATAGGAGAAACCGTTACAGTTTGATTTCATGTTGTGAAACATAAAGAGACCTCCAGCCGAGTCGGGCGAGGACGTGCGCGTGCCCGCAACATGGTGCTGGCGTCGTGAGCGCGCCTCGTGTTGCTGCTGCTGCTGATGGAGCTTCATTGAACACAGAGTGGCCGCTGTGTCGAGGAGGAGGAGGATGAAGAG
Organism: Andinoacara biseriatus; assembly: GCA_015108635.1. Lineage (NCBI taxonomy): Eukaryota > Metazoa > Chordata > Actinopteri > Cichliformes > Cichlidae > Andinoacara > Andinoacara biseriatus. The sequence continues at coordinate 4,301 of VUQJ01002771.1, read as the reverse complement.
TGATGAACAGAGCATCGACCCTTCATGATTGATCAGATCGGAGCGGAGCAGCTGCACGCACGAGGCGACAATCGGCGTCATCAATCAGCGCATAGATCCCAGCTGATGTGAGGCTGAGCTCGAGCCGCAGCGGGAGACAATCAGCTGAGCGGGGTTCCGGTCCTCTGGACGGGATTATGTGCCGCAGGTTCAATCCCCGCCGCAGGTGAAGGGCCAGGCCAGCAGGTAGGAGCACTCTCACCCGCCTTGCGCACCTCCACAGACAGCCTTCGGTCCCTCCCCGCTGCCCCACCAGGCTCCATTCAAAGAATCGGTGTTTTAATGCTGCTCGTCTCTTTGGGCTGCAGCACGAGGCGGTGTCGTGAGTCCAATGAGCAGCTCTTTAAATCGGGTCACAGTTCAAACGGCGATGACAGAATAACAGCAGAAAATCCTCAGGTTGATTTTACGGGTTTGCTGTTGCTCTGCAGCTGAGAGGCTGCGGAAGCGGCCGCGCTTGGGCTGCACTGGGACGAATTTTTCTGCAGATTAGAAAGAGAAAGGAAAGGGGAAAAAAATCATGAATGAGAATGATTTAAAAGCAGAAACAGAAACTGGCGTGATGAGATCTGACAGCAGTGTTGTTGTTGTGAATGCGCGTCCCACCCCGCGCCACGTGCTGCTGCTGCGCGCGCCTATGTGTTACATATCAGCCTTTAAATATTTATTAATAATTATCTGATGACCGGTTGGAGGGATTTCCCATTTTTTTCAGCTCGGGATCATTATCGTGTGTGTGTGTGTGTGTGTGTGTGTGTGTGTTACATACACGTTTGTGCTCATATGACAGGGTTCACCTGTATTCTACCACAGACTCTCGGAGACGGTGCGCGTCTTAAACCTTACAAATTCGCTAATGTCCAGCAGGGGGCGACTCATCTGGTTTCACTTGTATAAAAGTCTTTGAGAAAGTGACTCTAACGCTCGCCTGATTTACCACGTCAGTAAGCGTGTTTTTGGTGAGTTTATTGGCTTCATCGCTAGTTTCAAGTCTTAATAAATAAAACATGAAGTTTGTTTTATAAATGATGGCCCTCATTAGTCACAAAAAGGACAACAAAGCCAGATATGCTTTTGGCCAGGGTTGTGCAGTGAATATCTGACTTAAAATATGGTGCAAAAAACACTGAGTTATTCTGCTCTCCATAAATTTTGGTGGGCATAACACGAGTTTCAAACACCAGAACTTTCTGTTGGAAAGACTGCTGACGTGAAAGAACCTACTTAAATGCTTGTATTTCTTATAGATTCATCATTAGAGTGAAACACAGATTTGTTTGCACACATGAAATTACAGCCATATACCTTAAAGTCCATTAACACGATGCCTCCTTTTTGTTGGCTGTTTAATTTCCCTTTAAGGACTGAGAGGGTTCGCCGGCTGGTTCTGGAGTGTATCTGGGCGTGGCTACTTTTGATTGACACGTTGTTGTCATATGAGCGTGTTTCAAAAGGAAGCGATGGTCCAAAAAACAGCTTTCATCCATCTTTTATATCAAGTTTGTGTGTTCTATCTGCAGGGTGTACCAGGGTATTTTACTCATGCAAAATCCTATACATTATATTGTTGGATCATGATTATTGATCCAATCAATTAATGTGTAGCTGGAGATGCTTTTATTGATTTATATACTGCTGGACAACTTTGCAACACATAATATATGAAATATGCAAAATATGAAGTAACTAAAGCTTTAAAATGAATGCTGTGGTGCACAAAGTGCAATATTTGCATCTAAAATAAAGTAAAGTAGCAGCAGAAAGCAGCCTGACAGAAATACTTAGAAGTACATTAAAACTGCACCTCAGTAAAGTACTTCAGCAAAAGTACTGTTCCACCACTGGTCCTCTTCATGCTCCCATCCAGTGGCACTAACAGTGCTCTACAGTACTGCAGGTGGGTGGGGCCCCCACGGCCGTGATGGCGGTAACAGTAGCGGTACTAATTTTTTTTACCTCCTTATTTCTTTTCTCTTGTTTCTCCTCCCTCCGATGAGCTCCCTGTGCAGTCGCTGTGGGACACACACACACACACACACACACACACACACACACACACACACACACACACACACACACACACACACACACACACACACACACACGACAATAATTCCATGTCTAATTGTTTCCCATATATCTCTCCATCTCCTCCATTAGTCTCTTCAAGCAGCTGAGGAACATCTGTAGCAAAATGAATGCAATGGCCGCTCTAATCAAATCAGCCAGGAGAACTTAATTATACAACCCGAATCTCCACTGAGGTCGGCTGCAGGTAGACTGTCTGGAGCTCACCGCAGGAATGAGACAGCTGCTCTGCAATCAGCAAACCTACTAATTCTTAATAAGTCAGAGCCATGAATCAGCTTCAGCAGTATGGAATTAAGGCTCAAAGTTTTGCTATGATCCTGGAATACCAGATTTTACAAATGGGGGAGAGCCATCAGCCCCACTGGATCAATGAGAATCAAATTGTTCCAATACAAGATGATCAGCATGTGGAAACAAAAAAAACCCCACTTGCATGTGAAATTCAAGTGCAAAACACAATGATTAATTTGTGTTTTGGTTAAATATACTGATTCATATTACACTTGGTTTTGTATTTGATTTAGCTTTGGTTGGTACTTACCTACAATGTTCCCTCCAGATCACAGAATTAAAGCAAAATCAACAAAATGAACATTTGTGTGTGAATGCAGTGGTTTAAAATCTAATTCTGGACAGTACTTTCAAATTTGCAGCCATATTTTAATGGTTAAAATTCATTGATGAACCTTATAGGGCACATTTTACTACAAGCTATCACACACACACATACCTGATGCATCAGAAGCAAATTGGAGTTCAGTATCTTATCCAGTGATACATTGATAAGTAGACTGGAATAGCTGGGAATCAAACCATCCATGTTCCAGTTGGTAGACTTGTTCTACCTGCTGAACCACAGCCTGTGCCTGTGCAAATTTCAGTGTCCAAAAAAGAAATGTGTGACCTTGAGTTTTGAGGAAGTGTGTTGTGAAAATTGAGCAAAAATGTGTAACAATACTAATGCATCTGTAGAATCTTTTTTCCTCTATGTGTCTTTTTGTTCTTGTGAGGGCTGCTCTGCTTTACAGCATGTTCACCTTCAACCCGTCTCTTTTCTAAAGACAGGAAAGATGGGGCACGCTGGACTGGCCGTCATCTTTTTCATCCCATAGAAAGTCAGTGGTGAGAATAATGTAGTGGAACATTCAACACACACACACACACACACACACACGCACACACACACAAATACACGCGCACACACACACGCACACACACAAATATACGCGCACACACGCACACACACACACACACTAAAGTGTACATGCAAAAAATATCACGTATGAGCACACACACACACACACACACACACACACACACACTTGCCCCCTCGGGAAACCTTACACAATTACGGCTAGAATGGGATTCATTCTCAGCCTTCAACAACTCATTAACTGCATTTTGCAAATCGTACGTTTCAGCAGAAAGCATTGATGAGGAACAGAGAAAATGGGAGCTTTGGGAGAGGCAGGCATCATTTTAACGTGTGTTCAGAATTTATTAGCATATCACATATGCTGCATGTATATTCTGTATGGGGGGGAATAGGGTAGAATGACAAGAATATTTTTTTTTGGTTACAGCAGCTATATTGTAAGACCTATAGGTCAAATTTTTTCCACACATTCATTTTCAATCTGCATATCCCAGATAGCTTCTTACATTACGGCAATATACATAAGCTGTTAAACACAATACAGCTTACATGGATAGATTTTATGTTAGTTATTTAAATATATGCATTTTTTTACATATAAACTGTTATTCAAATTAGTTCAGATCCTGCAGTGAAAAAACAAAATATGTCTTCATCTTTCAGTGTTTCTTTCTGGATTTTTGTTTAAAAAGTGTTCATTTTGCATATCAGCTGATTTGGAAAAGATAAGTTTAAGGTTTGAGAGCAGAAGAGAGGTGCAGCTGCAGCCAGCATACTTCATCTGATATGTGACCAGCTCATTAAAGCTACATGGACTCTCCATGTCTGCTTCAGGTTATACTTCACAGCAGGTATTCTCCCTTAGCCAAGTCTCTGTGTGTGTGTGTGTGTGTGTGTGTGTGTGTGTGTGTGTGTGTGTGTGTGTGTGTGTGTGTGTGAGAGAGAGAGAGAGAAAGAGAGAGAGAGAGAGAGAGAGAGAGAGAGCAGGGAACTTGCAGGCCTATGTTCACATATG
>VUQJ01002770.1:31938-44722 GCA_015108635.1 Andinoacara biseriatus | reverse complement strand
ATTAGGGAAATCGTTTATGCGGCAGCTTTTCTGTGGAAGGTATATCACTTATCTGGATATCAGAACGTTCCGATCACTGAAACAGAAACACTGGACTGACCGAAGGCTGCGATCGGGGAGACACGCAGCTGTCAACTTGCTAACTGCTACGTGATTATATGTGGAAGCCACACATTGTTAAAGCTCTGTGTGTGCTGTAGTGTCACACTATAGATAACGTAAAAAAATAAGAGGCTGTACATTAAAGGAAAACTTAAAACATGAGGAAAAATACAGTAATAGGATGTGCAACTGGGTATTATAATTTTGGGGAAAACGAACAAATATACAGAATAAAATAATTTGAAAAAATGTACAGACTGATGTTGTGACAACCGACAACAGCACAAGTTGAACCCGAGCTCATGTTCTAACTATTAAAGCCACCCGTTACACCACAAAGTAAATGAATTTTGTCAATAACTCTGACTCTGATTTTGGGAAACCGGAAGTGTAGAACCGCCCGGCGGAAGTAGCAGCCTGTCATGGCAGCCTAGTGGAGACCTGCTTAAATTGGCTTTGAAACACATCATGGCTCTTTTAATCCAAAGAAACAGGTAGAAAATATGATGCTGGTTAAAATATGATGCTGTTACAAATATTTAAGGATTGCTACATGGGATTATTTTCATTTTCATTTTATGCATGTAGGTAGATGGTTGTTAATACTTGTTCGACTCCTGTGTGTGTTTCCTGTGTGCAGCTGTTCGGTTACAGGTGTTTCCAGTTAAAAATGCAGAATAGGTGAAACCTTAATGCATAATGATGATGTGAATTAAAGAAGACCATGCATAAAAATTGTTTCTTTCTCATCCAGAACACCATGAAGCGAGGGAAGCAGATTCTGAGTGAGAAGAGCTTTGGCACAGCAGGGATCCAGGAGCGTATCATGGAGGTTAAAGGCGAGTGGAAGAGGCTGGAGGACCAGGCCGCGCAGCATCTCAGCCACCTGCAGGAGGCGCTCAACTTTTTCCAGTTCTCCACGGAGACGGATGATGTAGTGGTCTGGCTGCAGGACGCTTACCGCCTGGTGTCCAGTGAGGACTTTGGACACGATGAGTACTCCACTCAGTCGCTGCTGAAAAAACACAGAGGGGTCAGCGAGGCCATCGATAAGCATCGTCTGCATGTAGTGGCACTGCGCAAACACATTGTGGTGCTGCCCCTGCGGTACCGGGAACAGGAGGTGGGTACAGGCACAACGATCTTAACAAAAAAGAACGTTTAACATCCCTTACCTTTTTTTTTTTAAATCTTTTTGCTCTCCCTCTGTCTCTTCCACGGTCCTCTCTGCAGGAGGTGCAGGTTCGTATGGGAGAGGTGGAACAGCTGTACACAGAGGTCGCTGAGGTTGCGGTGCTCAGGCAGCAGTGGCTTCACGATGCCCTTGCTGTATACCGCATGTTCAGCGAGGTCAACGCCTGCGAGCTATGGATTGACGAGAAGGAACAGTGGCTGGAAAAGATGGAGATCCCAGAGAAACTGGAGGATGTGGAGGTCGTGGCACACAGGTGAGGAGGAGGAGGGGGAGCCTTGGTTCTGCTGAAGCTCAGCTGGGTGGATGGTGTCTGTGTTGTTGTCTAAACTGTAGTCAAGAACTGAGTGAGTCCAAATTTTAAAATTCAAAGCTACAACCCCCATATTTCAGATTTGAGAGCCTGGACCAGGAGATGAACAGCCTGATGGGAAGGATCCTGGATGTTAATCAGATAGTTCAACAGCTCCTGGATGGAGGACATCCATCTTCTACAGAGGTCAGAGGTTGTCAAGACCACCTCAACTCCAGGTACTGAAACAACAGCTACAACAGCAGTGATTACAATGTTACAAATTACAAACACTACCACAGCTACCACCAGCAATGCTGCTGACATCCACCTGCTTTACTAAACACACAATGCTGCTAGCAGAATAGCAAATACTGCTAGTAACAGAAAACTCTGATCCTAAACTAGGAATACCACCACTGCTGATCATCATACTAAAACTACTACTGCTAATGTGAGGCAAGGTCTGTTTGCAACTCATCATATGCAAACTTTTTTGACCAGAGTACTTCTAGGAAATATGCAAGTTCTATTTGTACAATGCATTCTCAGTATCACAACATCACAGCTCCATTAACAGCTCTGTCCAGAGTGCTGACACATCAGCATATCTGCTCACAACAGCAGAGCAGTGAACAAATGCCACACCGTCTCTCCACGTAGACCCTGAGACAGGACGGTTTTTTTCTGCTTAAACGTCTCAAAAAAATTCATTGACCAGTTTTGTCTGGCCACAAGTCCACGATGGCCGGGTGAGTGCGGTGACCTTGGCGCATGTAGAGTCGGTCTCAGGGTGACCATCTGTGTTGGCTTCCTCATTCAAGATGGGGCCAGCCTAGAATCACAAATTCAAAAACAAACATGCAAGCAGCTCTCTGGTATTATTGAATAAAACTGTGTTCCAGTAGTAGAAGTCTAAGTGCACAATATATTAACTTTATTTGGTGACATTAAATGCAGCGCTGCACTGACAAAAGGACAGGAGGCCGAGGTGGAGGTGGGAGTGAGCAGGACGGACAAGATTAGAAATGAGTCCATCAGAGGGACGGCTCAGGTTGAGCAGTTTGGAGATAAAGTTAGAGAGGCGAGGCTGAGATGGTTTGAACATGTCGAATATGGAGCTGCCAGGCAGGAGATAAAGAGGAAGACCACATTCATGGATGCAGTGGAGGAGGACATGCACAGGGGTGGTGTGACAAAAGAGGATGTTGGGGATGGCACAGCAGGTGATCCGCTGTGGTGAACAGCTGAAAGAGAAAGAGGTTGTTACAGGTCGTGTTTAATTGATTTAAGCAAGAAAACTGCAACATAATTACGTGATTACATTCTTCCTATAACTGATTTTTCAAAATAAAATCTTCACTGATCATTTTCAGACAGCTTTCTAGCTCTGAGACCACTGAGATGTTTTCCTGACTGCCTGCTGAGCGCTCTGTCTGCCTCTCTGACATTACCTCATTACAATCACAAGCTTTTGTATTTTCGTGTCTCTGTGTGCCTGTGTGTGTGTTTCCTGGCTGAATGGGTGTGTACTGAGATCTGCTGGTCTGGAGTAGGTTCAGGTGAACATATTGGATGACGATGCGTGAGGCAGATGAAGCCTGCGCTAATGCCACAGCAGAGTGCAGCGCAAACAAGTGTCTCACATGAATAAGATCAGATAAAATCAGCAGTGGGTTTAGCCTGTGTTTGATGGTGCAGAGCGTCAGAATTAACACAAAGAAAGTCTTAATCATACGGTTACAAAGAGAGCACATCATCACGGTGTTGCCGAATTTGGCCTTCGTCTGTGTGACATTTAGCTTTTTAAATATTAGCAACATGCACAGATGTGGAATCCATTCAGCCACATGTTATGGAGAGCACTACTGCTCAACATTTCTGCTCATTTAAGATGAAAACTTTAACTTGGTATAAACTAAAAATTTCATCATGTCATCCAAATAGACTCATCATCAGGACCTGTATCAGGGCTGTGCACATTTGTGGACAATTGTTAACCACCTAGTAAATATACACAGCTAAAACAAATCTTTTGCAAAAAGCAATTTATAGGCATAAATCACACAGGTTTCCTGCACAGTACCACACTCCTCTGTCTCTGTCACACCTCTCCAGGTGGAACAGCATTGTGGAGCTGGTTGAGCAGAAGAAAGATCAGCTGGACTCGATGTTACGTCTGCAGAACTACCTGCTGGAGTGTGCTGAGATCAAGTCCCAGATCCAGGACAAGAGAAAAGCCATTGACGCCACTCAGTATGTGGGCAGCGATTTGGGAGGAGTCCTCGCTCTGCAGAGACGCCTCTCTACTATGGAGGGAGCCCTGTCTGTCCTGGAGCCCAAGCTGCTGCACTTACAGGTAGGACATCATCAAAAAGCACATTTATGTTACAGATGGGCATCAAAGGCTAGAACCACCATAACGGCGTTTCTGTTTGGTGGTGCAGGAAGAGGCAGAGCATCTGGCCACCAGTCACTCGGTTCGGGCCATGGAGGTTCTTGTGCAGTTTGATGGCATCAGCGTGGAGTGGGAAGAGCTCAAACGGACGCTGCAGGGATGTGAGGACTCACTGATGGTGGCTAGCAGGCTGCAGAGCTTCATACAGGTACAGATGAGGGAGAAATCTCTGATCAGCCTATCTCTGTCGTCTTCTGACACCAAGGGTTGCACGCCTCAGTAAAGAGAACAATTAAAAAGCTCCATAGGGAATAAATGTTAACGATTGTCCACAATATGAATCAGCATGTAATTAATGACAGTCGGGTTCCTTTCCGTGTCCTGTCAGGACCTGGATTCATTCCTCACCTGGTTGGTCCAGACGCAGACAGCCGCTGCCTCCGACCAGCTGCCCAACGACCTGGAGGAGGCAGAGAAGCTCATCAACGAGCACGCCGCTCTCAAGGAAGAGATTGGACGGTAGGAAACTGAAGAACAACGTCTTATTTTTGTTTGTTTACATAATTGAATCTAATTAAGATTTTCGGGTCCAGAGAATCACTGTGCAGGTCTCTGTTTATTTTCACACAGGTATGAAGAGGACTACGAGCGCCTGCAAGCCATGAACGAGCTCCTGGAGTCCGAGGAGGCTCCTCTCCCTCAGGCCGCCCTGCAGCAGTGGCTCCAGAAGCTCGATGTCGGCTGGAACAAGCTGCTGGAGATGTGGGAAAGCAGGAGAGAAGTTCTGGTCCAGGCTCACATTTTTCATCTATTCCTGCGTGATGTCAAACAGGCTGAATCCTTCCTCAACAACCAGGTGAGACCGGCAGCGTCGCTTTCTTCGTGATATAAATTTGGAAAAATTATATATGGCATCACACCTTGTGTAATAATAAATTGCCTTAAGTTACATTATGTTCAGGAGTTTTTAAAGTTACTTTATGTGCACAAATTTCAAAAAAGTCTTGGAAATCTGCTTGAGCAACTCTTGAGCCATTCGAAAAGTTCAGTTCGGCTACATTTGACAGGCAGATGAAAATCACTGCTGCCTGCATCATCCATGAAAAGTCCTTTTACGCTGCACCTTTTAGGTGATGTTTTCAGAGCCTTTCAAGGCTGCTGCTGCTGCTGAGAGAGACAAATCCCATTCGCTGTGCTTACATTTCCCTCCACATCACATCTTTTCTTCAGATGGTGGCAGCACAGAGGGAACCATATACTTCATATAAAATATGCAGCTCAACCAGTGCTGCCATTTATATGTCTGTTTTTTTAATATTTTGAGCAGCTGGAATAAATCCTACCTCCTCTGTATATATAATACTGAACCAAGGTGAGGAGTTAGAGTTGGCTGAATTGATCAGTGTTACAGCCTAACATCCATGGAGGCCTTCCTCAAATATGTTAACATGCACTGAAAATGTATGGAGACACTGTATAGTCTGCTAATGCAACTACTGCTACTGCTGCAGCTACTATACCTTCATCCTTAAATGATGGCCAAGTAAACTCAGCATTTATGATCATTTTTGAACAACTGGAAGTCTCTGTAAACAGAAATAATGATGCCTGGTGACTGCAGCAGAGGATCAGCTACACCGGGTGTTGGCTTACAGCTCGGCCAGCAAAAGATAGAGGAGAGGGAGAGGGTGTGTGTGTGTGTGTGTGTGTGTGTGTGTGTGTGTGTGTCAGTCAGCGGGTGTCTTTTTGCAGCATGTCTGTGATGTGGTGTGTTAGAGCAGGAGCTATTAAGGAAGCAGACAGCTTTGAGTAATTCTATATGTATATTCTAGCTCCTTGATGAAGTGTAGGAGGAAGAAATGTTGGCAGTCTTCTGATGCTCATGTCTGTTTCTGTGTTACCGGCATATGATGTTATTGTGGTATTTATAGGACTGTGCAAATTATACAAGTTCCTATCAGCTAAATATTCTTCACATAAGAAGTTCCTTTACAAAAAAATCAGTCTTTCTTCAGTGCATTAATAAAATATCTCATTTTCAGCTCCAAATTTTTATTCTTGGGCTCCGCTAGAGTAGCTTTACATGATTTACCATCCTTGGTGCAGCATTAGTTCATTCTCTGTGTGAAACAAGCTCTCTTAGCTGCTCTCCCATTAGGGCCACCTTGCTTTTTAGCCAGCTGTATTCTAATCCTCTGCCCGTCTGCGAACAGATTTGAAAGAAGAGTGAGATGACAATAAAAGTAGATGGCTGAGTCTTTGCTTTTGTAATGTGTTAGAGTACAGGTGACAAACACCAGCTGTACAGGTGCAGCTGTCACAGTCGTCAGTCTGCAGTCAGCATCTGTGTTTCATCTCTGTATGTAGAAAGGTTTAGTTTTCTAATCTGAAATGTCACAGTCACTGTGTGTGTGTGTGTGTGTGTGTGTGTGTGTGTGTGTGTGTGTGTGTTGGCTGGGACGTCTCTTCTGGTTTGGTAACAGGTCTTTAAAGGGGACCAGCTCTTATTAGCCGGAGGGGCTGATTTAGAGAGAGCAGCAGCTCTTTTTCAATAAGTATCAAAGATGTTCCAGGCCGCTGATCTCTGTCTTTATGGCACTGTAAATTTATTTTCTCTGCATCCAAAAATGAGATACGTTTGTAATGCAATAGTTTGTTGTGTGACAAAACATACTAACAGTTTTTAGGAATGGTAAAGTCCTAAATAAATGGTAAGTCAGAGATTAGAGGATGTTAATTATTTAATTGTAGAGTTTGAATGTGGGCTTGTAAAGACCAGTAGCAGTAATTCAGCAAATAAGAATGTCATCGTCAGTGACTCTGCCTGTTTTGTTTGACTGTTTAGCACTGTTGCCGCACTGGGGTAGGGTCTGGGTTTGAACCCACCATGGCCTTTTTTGCATGTTCTTCCCGTGTCTGCGTGGGTTCTTTGCCGGTACTCCGGATTCCTCCCACAATCCAAAGACATGCAGTTAGTGGGGTTAGGTTAATTGGTGATTCTAAATTGCCCACAGGTATGAATGGTTGTCTGTCTCTCTGTGTTGGCCCTGCAACAGGCTTGCAGCCTGTACAGGTGTACCCCGCCTCTCGCCCTGTGACAGCTGGGATAGGCCCCCCTGTTCACACACACACACACACACACGCGCACACAGACACTGCAGGTGGAAACAGACACAGGTGAAACTAATGCAGGATTTGGGCTCATCCCGGTAACTTCAGGGTTACCAAAGAGGATATGTTGCTATGGTAACTTCAATCCAGGTTTGAGAAAAGAGGTCAGCAGGTATGAATGAGGCCGCAGCTGGAAGAATAAAAACTTACACGCACCAGACATGAATTTATACCATTTGTATTCCATCACATTCTCCTGTGTCCGAATGATTAAAGGTTAACTTACACACTTACACACGCCTTCATGGATTTAAATAGGTTACACTTTATCAATATAGTTTTCCAGTCTCACTGACCAAAGTGCTTAAAGCACACAGGCATTCATACATCACTTTTACTACTGAACTACTGTACAGTGCTTACACTCACTCTGCTGCTTTGCCTGCAGCTATTATGTCTTTAAATAACTTCATATTTCTAACATCTTAGTTTTATCTTCCTTTGTAAAATTTGTTGCTCTGCTGCCAGTAAACCTAACTCAGCCATGTCTCTGACTGCTACATAAAAACTGTAGTGAATAATCGGGGGCTCAAAGATGTCAGCCGTGCTCTGCTGCTTCTAACCTGAGAAAGTTAGAAGCAGCAGAAGGCCTCTTACTTTTCTCTCTCACCGTGCACTGCATTGCAAAGGATCAGGATACTGTCCATAGATTCTTAGCTGGATGTTTTTGGTGGAAAAGGGGGCATGAAAAGTGTCTGAAGCTGGTGATAAAGTCAGCAGCAGTGAGGAGAGGGATGTAAGGCAGGCAGGATGAGATGGTTTATGTTTCCACAGTCTGATGGGTTGTGTTTCCTTAGAGACAGCCTCCTGACAGTAAAATATGAGCCTGACAGATATCGGTAATGTATGATCAGTTGAATATCTCTAAAATGGAAAACTAGTTTGGCTGGCAGATGAAGGACTTACTCTTGCATGTGGATTCAAATAGCTACAATCCATGCATCACTATTTGATAATGAAAACATCAACTCTTCATTACAAATTCAAGATTCAATCATATTTATTCTGAGCTCTTCTTCTCACGGGCTCTTTGTTTTCATCTTTCACTTTAATTTTAGTTCTTGAACCAGTAAAAAAAATCACCTGACTTCTCTGGTCTTGGTCTTCCAGGAATCTGCACTTGCTCACGTGGAACTGCCCACCACAGTGGAAACAGTGGAAGCAGCTATAAAGAAACACAAGGACTTCACCACCACCATGGAGCTGAACCTGCACAGGATTAAAGCTGTGATTGAAGCAGGAGAAAGTCTGATCAGCCAGAGCAACATCTACTCTGAACGCATCAGGGAGCGCATCGACACCCTTGCCAACAGGTGCCACATACTGTGTATGCATAAAAATACAGAGAAAGGAAATTACATTGCTAATAGCCTAAAATATGAGAAGTGATTAAAAAGTATGAGAATAAGCACCTCCGAGTTTGAGGTGACAGAAAGCTCGTGATTTACTGGTTAATCTACTCTATAATGCCAAAAGTATCCACTCACCATCCAGCTCACTGAATCCAGGTGTTCCCGTCACTTACAGGTGTATAAACCAGCACCTGCTGCTACAAACCATGAAAGAATGGGTCGCTCTCAGGAGCTCAGTGAGGTCCAGCATGGTACCATGATAGGATGATACCTGTCCTGAAATTTCCTCACTGCTAAATATTCCACATTCAGCTGTTAGTGGGATTATAACAAAGTGGAAGTGATTGGGAACGACAGCGTAATATCACAGAGTGGGTCAGTGGATGCTGAGGGTCATAGTGCACAGAGGTCACCAACTGCAGTCAATCACTGCAGACCTCCAACCTTCATGTGGCCTTCAGATCAGCTCAACAACAGTGTGTAGAGCATACCAAGACATTTGGGACAATCTGATGCTCCCAACTTTGTGGGAACAGTTTGAGGATGGCCCCTTCCTGTTCCAACATGACTGCACACCAGAGCACAAAGCAGCTCCATAAAGTCATGGATGAGCCAGTTTGGTTTGGAAGAACTTCCTGACCTAAACCTGATAGAACACCTTTGGGATGGATTAAAGCGGAGACTGTGAGCCAGGCCTTCTCTCCAACATCAGTGTCTGACCTCACAGATGTGCTTCTGGAAGAAGAAATTCCCAGAAACACTCCTAAACCTGTGGAAAGCCTTCCCAGAAGAGCTGAAGCTGTCATAGCTGCAGAGGGTGGGTCCACATCATATTAAAGCCTCTGGATTAAGGATGGATGTAACTCAGGTTTATGTGTGTGTGAAGGTAGACGAGTGAATACTTTTGGCAGTATAGTGTAGATTCCTGCCATCTTCTATGGCCATAACCTGTAGGTAGTGACCCAAGTGATTAGATCATGGATACAAGCAGTGGAGATGGCTGGGCTCAGCCTTAGAGACAGATTGATGAGCCTGGTCATTTGGGCTGCTACTCCTCCACAAGCTTTTTTTCAAGCTCTTGATACTGCCATGACCTGGATGACTGAGAACCTACACAGACATACGGCTTCCAGGAAATGACCTAAAAATAGCAGCTGGGTTGGAAGCGGTCCAGAAGGGTATGAGGCAATGATGATGAACAAGTGAACAGGTTTTTGATTTTTAACTCTGTGATCTCAACAAGCTCTGAAATAGAGGATAGTGGAGGTCAGTGTTTAGCAGTTTTTGTAATATAGCAGTAATATTTCCTTCATCAATGAGGATTAATGCAAATCAAAAATGTATATCTCTCATGGGCAGTTGACACTGTGAACACACAGCTTTAATACATTAAACTATACTGATTATACATCAGTAGTTTAATTTCCTTTAAATGTATTAGAAGGTCTCAGTCTCCGTGTAGTAAACACAGAGTCCCAGCAGTATATTAGGCTGACTCTAAAGCACAGAAATATAAGCTGCTGTCCTATCACAATACAACAATAACACAAAGAATTAAAGCAAAGGGTCTCACAAGCATGAACAAGACAAAAGACAGAGAACAGAGTGTGGTGTGTTTGTTGCAGGACTGACACCTGCCCGTGAAATCTCTGTGAAAGCTGCGGCTGTGCTGCGTGAGGGGGCGGAGCCTCTTATTTGTGGGTGTAGATTTTGTGAGTGTCCTAACAATAGAAATGAGAAGAAGCATATGTTGTTGTTTTCTCTGCTGGGTACAGACAAAAAGAGTAAAGGCCAGTGCAGTTTATAATGTAGTATTCAGCTGTTGTTGTTGTTTACTTAACAGCCCCACACATGGATATGTTTTAGCAACCTTTCCATGTCTCACTGATACTGAGTTGTGAAATTATCTATAATCTACAGAGATCTGTAGACTATATTGAATAATCTCTAATGGTGGTTTTGATAGTCTTGTGCATTATACGTTTACTTGTGGTTCTTTAAGAGTAGAATGGGAGGCAGAGCCTTCAGCTTTCAGGCCCCTCTTCTGTGGAAGCAGCTCCCAGTTTGGATTCAGGAGACAGACACCCTCTCTATTTTTAAGATTAGGCTTAAAACTTTCCTTTATGATAAAGTTGGGACTGGATCAGGTGACCCTGAACCATTCCTTAGTTTTTTATTCAGTTTATACTACATTCTGTCTCACTTCCACAATGTGTCTTCTGTCCTGTCTCTCTCCCCTCACTCCCAACTTGTTGTTGACTGCCCCTCCCTGAGCCTTGTTCCTCAGGAGGTTTCTTCCTGTTAAAAGAAAGTTTTTCCTTCCCACTGTCAATTTGATTCAATTGTATTTTATTTAAATAGTGCCAAATCGCCCCAACAATCAAAATGACCCCCCTATGAGCAAGTGTTTGATGACGGTCGGAAGGAAAAACTCCTTTTTTAACAGCAAGAAACCTCCATCTGCTGTGACCGGTTGGGGCTGAGGGGAGAGAGAGAGGACCGTTGCCAAAGGGGGGTCTTTTAATTGTTGGGTGCCTTGAGGGGACTGTTGACTTGGCGTGATATAAGTAAAGCTGGATTCCTCTGGAACAGTAGCTTTCAATTCAAAATGGGCCCAAAGTCCTGCATCTTCTGATTTGTCAAAAAAAATTTAGGACAATTACTGTTTAACAACTAATACTTAATAACATCCAGTACCTACCATTTTCTTGCGTTTCACTTAAATTTTACTTAGCATATGAGCTTTATTGAAAAAAAATAAGAACTTCTTTTGCACCTAAGCGAGGCCCAGTTGGCCTTAAGAGATTTGAGCCATCAAAAAACCCCCAAAACAACACAAGTCTGTGTCTACAATAAGTCAACAAGGTTTTGGTTAAACAGTTGCTGGTAAAACTATGTCACTGCACACCGCTTTCATTTAATCGGTTACAAGCCAAAAATTGCAATAAGCCACTGAAAATAATGCAGGTTAAATTGTGTAGTGTATCCGCATCAGCACAATGTAAAACCACAGGGGTTCATCTCACTCATGTTTAAAGGCACAGACATAGTTTTCAGACATGTGATGTTTCTCTTCTCAGTGACTAACAAAGGAGTTTTTATTTAGACGATGACTTCCTTGGCAACAGTACATACACAGCGCTTGATCTGGTAGCTTCTTGCTGCTTTGTGTATTAATCAGTTCGTTTACAGTCTGGTTACACATCCAGAGTCAAAAAGAAAGGATTCCTCCAAAGTTCAGCTGATAGTAAACAAACAGTCTATATTCTGATGTAAGGAAAGTCATGTTAAATGGTCATAGGCGCATACAGGAATCTTTGGTGGGTTTTTGTTCCCCTTTCCCGTCAGAAAATGGAGAATTAATGAGTCAGAGGAAACTGTTAGACCCCATGAAAATCATGCGTTGAACACAGCATAAAACAAAGGACTGAAAAACAGAGAATGCCACATTTATTTTTTAATAAATCTAATCTGTGGAACTATTTTGCTGTGTATCATTTATGAATTAAACATTTACCTTCATTCACACAACTGAAATGGAAGCAGCTAAACTGTGTTTCTTTAAAAACACACATATACAAATGTTTTCATGCTCCCAACATCGTGTAATCATGTCCTGCTGCTTTATTTATGATTTATTGATCCCTGACGTCCAGTAATGTGAGCCATGTTTTTAGTTTGCGCAGACAGGCTGCATAAAAAGGAAAATCTAAGGCACAATCTAAGCTGTGCGAGACAGTTTTTTTAACATGCCATCTCTACATGATACACTGATGCATGTCATGTCCATTCTTCATAGTCTAAAGCAAACACACAACAACAAGCAAACTGACTCACCAGATGTAAGTTTTCCTCTTCTAGACTATTTTCTTTGTTATAAAAAATCTGATCTTGATGTCAGAAACGACGGGCGGTGTCCCTCAGAGACATGGGTGTGTGAGTCCTGTTGTGTTCTAAGATGTGCGCTTAGCGTTAAGGGAAATGAGATAGTAGGCGCAAGACAGCGGGAGATAAAATGACCTGCCCTTGAGAAAATTAGAGCACTTTACTGCAGCCCTGAGTGCTTAAAAGGATGCTGTATTGACCATTACAGGACATCACAAAGTGCCACAAAGGAATTCATAAGCATGTAATGTACTGAATACCAGTAGCTCATAGATGTACTGGTGCGAACACAACAGACCTTTTTTGACAAATTCAGAAAAGAGGAGCTACAGATTAGATTAACGCTGTGTTAACAGCTTTTTTGGACCATTTTTTTTTTTAAGAAAAATTGA
>VUQJ01002770.1:18154-30819 GCA_015108635.1 Andinoacara biseriatus | reverse complement strand
GTGGGTCCATCCTGATACCTAATGGCAGTCAGGGTGCTGTTGTCTTGCCTGCAGATTCCTGTATGTCCCTCCATGGATATGCTTCCCCAGACTATCACTGACCCACCACCAAACTGGTCATGCTGGACTATGTTACGGGCAGCATGGTCAGAGACATTCACACAATTGCCTGCTGGAGGTCATTTTGTAGCTCTGGCAGTGCTCATCCTGTTCCTCCTTGCACGAAGGAGCAGATACTGGTTCTGCTGATGGGTTAAGGACCTTCTACAGCAAGGATCCTCACATCCAGGCCTCGAGGTCCGGTGTCCTGCAGGTTTTAGCTGTGTCTATGCTTCAACACACCTAAATCTTAACCAGTGTATTAACAAGTGTTAAGAGGAATACTAAGGATACTGTGATGTGTATCTGAGGCACTAGGTTTCTCTCTTTAAGGTTTTGTGTTGTGCTTTGTTCTGCAGGAGCTGATTGGACAAGAAATTGACTTTATCAGCTACACCTCGGCCCAGTGAGCTTGGTCATAAAACCTCCCTCCTTTCTACAGTCAGCCCCATGTTGCTCACTCGGATTTGGATACCAGCTTCCTGAATTGGAGCAACTTTGCTACAGCATGTTTTTTTTTTTTTTTCTCTTGCACTTTAGGTTGCTGGAGCAATTGGTTTCTCATTGGGAAGGGGGCCTGCCATGGTTGCTGCCGGCTGCCAGGAAGGTTATCTGAGAAAGTAGTGGCTTTAGCCTGAATGAGGTGGTTTTTGGTCGCACTGTGCGAGGACCCTTGAGTCTGCTTCAGGAGTCCGTGGCACAGCCTGAACCTCCTCAGAACCTGATTGACTATGTTAACGGGTTCACGGCTTGTATGTGGCTGGGAAGATAAAAATTTGGGTTTCTGCACAGGAAAAAAAAGAAAAGAAACATCTTTATGACTGCAAAGTCAGGGTGTGCCAGTTCAGTCCTGGTGACCACGTTTTGGCCCTGCTGCCACGTGTTGATGGTTAACTTGGCTAAATGTGAGTTTGCCATGGCAACTGTACCTACCTGGGAAAGGTAGTGGGACAAAGGCAGGTTTAGCCCATACAAGCTAAAGTGGCTGCTATTGAGCGACAGCAGAGAAGCAGCTTGTGTGTTTTCTGGGGTTAGGAGGTTACTGTTGTAGGTTTTGTAAAAAAAAGATTTCTCACAGTTGCGCCTCTGACAGACCTGCTTAAAGTTAAGGCAATGCATGTGTGGTCCACATGTTGTCAACAAGCTCTTGACAGTATTAAAGCCATCCTGTGTTCACCGCCTGTCCTGGCTGCACCCTGCAGGTGGATGGTGGTGGTGTAGGAGCAGGTGCAGTGCTACTTCAGTCTGATGAAAAAAAATTTTCTCTAGGAAATTTAACTCATACCAGCTGAATTATTCTGTCACAGAGATGGAGACCCTGGGCCTCTGACCTTTATGTTGATTTTAGTGCTTCTCTGCTGGTCTCTACAGGTCAGTCCATTACTAATCCATTAATTTTCCTCCACTCATTGCATTGTCCAATTTGCAGGTTGATGCGCTGGCTTGTTTTTACAGTTGTACTGCTTGGTCATATCAAATCAGGAGATCAGAAAATGTGGTCGCTGGTTTATCAAGAGCACTTCCTCCTTGAGAATATACTCAGTTCTCTGATAGCTTTCCCGGTCCTCCATCTTTTCCGCTCTACTCTTAAAGTGCTTCTCTAGGTGCTGGGGCTGAAGTATAGGGTGGAGTTGGTTGTTGCTGTAAACTTGGTGAGTATGATACAACAGAGTGAAAATACAAGTTTTTGGCTAAGTAAAAATATTTTGTATTCACTGGACTCGAGTAACTGGGGGGGGGGGTTAATGGATTTAATTAACCTGTATCCAGGCTTCCAAAGGGAATTCCGTCTTAAGGGGTAGGGTGCGACTACTCTTAGTCACTAGGTGTCTCAGTTGGGGGGTTTTTTGTGTTGTGCTTTGTTCTGCAGGAGCTGATTGGATGCAGGAGCTACACCTTTTCTCAGTGAGCTTGGTTATAAAATCTCCCCCCTTCTTGCAGCCGGCCCCATTTTACTTGCTCCTGATTCAGATGCCAGTTTCCTGATTGCAACTTTGTTGCAGAATAAGTTTAGCTTTTAGCTTTCTACACACTCTGCCACACATCCATGCACGCTTTACTGACTCGCTGACAAGTACGTTCTCTTTAATTATGATCATAAATAAATTCTCTACTAAATTTAGTTGCTGCCTCGTCTAGTCTCACTCCGTTTTGCTGCAGCCTGGGAGCCAGTTGTGACAATATAATCTGTCTGGGAGTTGACAGACACAGAGTCTACAAACAAACACTGAAGCCTTTTGTCAGTCTGACTGTAGTGAAAAGGTATTAAAAACTGAACCACTGGCTGCATGAATGTACCTCAGCGCAATAGGAGGCTAACTGGATTTCTATCATGATGCCGGTCCATTTTAAACTTAGGGCAGATCCCCTTGGTAACCTGTGCTTCATGAACAGACCAATCAGTGTGCTGGAAATATTCTGTCATTGCTGGACGCTGAGAGGAACACAAAGACCAGAGCAGACATCTTCATAGTTCAATAATAGTGATGTGATGATTCATTTGTGGGGAACGAGTCCCTCACAGGGACGAGACACTCGCGTTCCCTACACGGATTAGCTGTCCTTGTTCTTCTGCTAGTATCTTCAGACACACAACCTGAAAGCAGCTCCGCTCGTTTACTTTGGTCCGACTCAACATGCATATACCCCTACACCAAACTGTGCCATTTATGGTATGGCAGGGTGACCGGGAGTTGAAAGAAGCCAAAGAGAAGGGAGTAACTGAGTTGGTGTGTGAACTAGACACAGATGAGCTAAATGGCTAAAATGTATGTGTGAACAAACTGGAATATTTCAGGTGAAAAGTGTGGTTTCAAGTAGCGATGAACAATCATTTTATAATTACACCACAGACATTAGCAATGTGTCCACTGTGGTACTGAAGTTAAGATACACTAAAGCTAATATAAATTCCCCAAACTCATTTATTCCACAGGAATCCTGTCAGTAGAATCAGTTTATGGTTTGAGATAGCAGCAGCTCAGTATACAGATACTGTAGTAGTAGCAACTTTGCTGATTATAAATGTTTGAGGCCATCTGTATTTTTCATCTTTGAATAAAAGAAACGTACTGCTGGGTATATCCTGATTCGGAATAACAAATGCATAGAATAATTAAAATTCGCTATTTTTACACTTTTTTTTTTTTAAATTATAGCTACATATAGCCTCTCATTTCACTGATTGTATATTTATTGTGTAACAATATTCTAACATCACATACTTCATCTCAAGGCTCTGATGATGAAGCTGTATGTGTTTGTTTTATAATCTAGAGCTTTTTATTTACACCAAAGACTGACTTAAGTCACGTGACAGCCAGCTTCTTGATGGCAGTTATCCAGAATCACTGATGTCATTGAGGTAACCCCACGGTGAGTTGAACTTCCGTTCGTGAGACAGACCCTAGTGACAAATCAAATACAAAGAGCAACCCACACACAGAGATTCAGCCTCTTTCCATCAGAGCTGAACAGGAAGCGTCCATCCCGCTGGAAACTACAAGTTTACCTGTCGCACAAAAAAAAAGGATGCTGACTTTTTACCTGATTAAGAGCAGCCAGCTCTAGGAAACAGCGCCTGTCCTTTAATTGTGACTTATCCTGTGACAAAATCCATTCCCATATCACAACAGCAGAGCCAGAAATACCCAGTATATTATTAACAGCTGTTCAGTCACAGTGAAATGTTTGAGCTTCTGTTGAGCAGCTTCCATCCTTTTTGTCCTACTTACATTTGATCGCTGTCCCGTTAAGCACAGCCTTTGTTTTATGCTTCAAAATAAAATAAGCTGGGCAAGATTTGTTAGCTTTAGTTAGTGTGCAAAATTCTCAGTCATGTAAACAAACAGGTGGATGCTGGGTCCAATTCACAGGCGGTCACAGAGAACCATGGCCACGCCCACAGCAGAGTCCGCGTTCTGTCCGTATACGACCTGCAGAGGAAACGCCTTATCCACTTCCTGCCTTAGCACCTCGTTCCGAGCGAGCGCGCTCCCGCTGCCCACAATCCTGCTGACCCCCGCCTGCTGCAGACACTCTACAGGCATCATGGAGGTGATGTTGTCCAGGACTCCACGGCACAGTGCCCTGATCACATGACCCAGAGAGAGATTGGAGGTGGAGATGTTGGTCACCTGACCCAGACAGAGAGGGTCGTGTCTTTCTCCCAGGATGGTAGGACTCACCCTCAGGTTGCTGGTTTGCTGGTTCAGGGCGCAGCCAATCAGCTTTTCATATAAGCACGAGTCACTCTGCTCTGCACCTGTGAGGGGAGGGGGGGCAGCTTAATGTCACTGATCTGTGTATACAGTGCAAACTTTGATCCATTGATTTGAGACATATTTGCTGTCAGTTCTCTCCTCTCTCAGCGCTGTCATTGCTCTTTGCTTTCATCTTTAGGCAGCTTTGATTGCTGATCTGCAAGTATAGATTTTCCTCAGGACTATCTGCCAAATGTTCTAAATACAGCTGTGATGTAAAACACTTCATGCAGCTGCAGTAAAGACTTTAGAGAGGGGCCATTTATCATCTCTAGGTGTTCATGGATCTAACCAATAGTGAGTTTAGAGCACTGATTCTCAAATCCAGGCCTCGTGGCCACAGTTTTATATTTGGTGTCTGTTGTCCTGCACAGGTGCACTGGTTGTTATGAGATTTATACATAGACTGTATATAAATGATGAGCACAGCTTCATCGTAATGTAGAAAAATCTGCATTTTTCCTAATGGCCAAGAGCAGCAATTCATCCAAGTAAAAAAAAGAAGTCAGACTGTAAAAGGTTTGAGAACACGAACCTACTGCTCACTTTACTCTGAAAGATTTATAGATTTTCATTATCTGCTGATATTAGCTATTTGCTGATCTATCAGTATCAGCATTTATAACTGCTGAATAATCAAAAATTAAAGTAAAGAAGAGACAGAAGAAACACCCTTCAATCATCTTATAAGTGTTGATGTTGCACAGTTTGCCCACCAGAGGGCACTCTCCAATTTTGTTGGCAAAAAACACAAACAACGACCAGCTGATCCAAGCACAGATAAGCAGAGCATAAATGAGTAAATAAATTATGACACATAACAAATGTCAGAGAAATTTAAGCTTTGTGTCTGGAGAAAAAAAAAACTGCAGAAACTTCAGGAATTACAGATTTTTAAATCACAAAATATCTTTATCAGTCTTAAAATAACTTTTTTTTTCCTGTTGCTCAGATTCTACGCAAGATCTCAGTAAACATTTTCTTAATTAGGGTTTTTGGTCTCACAAGCCTGATTTAATACACCATGATGTCCAATTTTTAAACTATAAGTAAAAGATGATAAAGCAGGTATGTAGGATTTTTAGAGAAGCTGCGACCAGATGAATGTGAATCTGTTTCTCTGTCAGACTCATCTCTCTGTCTGGTTTCAAAAACATTCATTTTTACCAATTTTACCTTTATTGAGATAATTTGTTCATATTGTATTTATTTCACTGAGCGATTCTACTTTAAGCTGTTTGTTACAGGTTGTATTTTACGCTTTGGCTGCTGTCACAATAATTTCCCAACTTAAAGAAACCCCATTTATCTCATTATCTTCAGATGCCACTGGCTAAAATGGTAAAGTCAAACCTTCGAAACAGGACTTCAGAAACTAATGTGTTTGACGTCACAGTGGCTATGTCCATCCCTGGGTCAGCCTGCAATTTTTGGTTTTCCGCAGCTGAGCAGAGACAGAGTATGGTATAGAAACTAGAAGAAGAATACAAACCAAGCTCTCTCATCCAGGAAGTCAGCATCTCCACAAAAGTGGCCAACACATTCCCTCCATTGAGTGATGCTGCTACAGCCAAGTACGTGGAGTCAAAGTAGGGGAAGTAGGAGATGGACGAGACAGGCGGAGGAGAATCTGGAGGGTTGAAGTCAGCTGGCATGGCGAAGGTCAGCTGGGCTGACGTGCTTATGTTAAGAACTGTGAAATTAGGAGAAGGAGACAAACTGTCAGCTAAGAAACAGACTCAGCTCTAGTGAGCTGAGGTAAGCATTACAGTAAACTTTAATAGTGGATGCAACTTGAAAACGCAGATTCATGATTAATTCATTCATTTAAAACAGATAAACTGTGAGAGCATAATGCATTTAGTTCACTGAGAGATATAAATGGACATCCTGTTTCACCTGCATCCGTCCGTGCACTCATGCAGGAGTAGACAGAGCACTGGAAGTCTCCTAGGGCGGCCCCTACTGGCGTACCAGCAGGGATGCCGTGCCACTGAGAACGCGTCCTTCCTGCCAAGCTACCAGATGGCACACACTGAGGAAGCAGGTGCAAAGGGAAGCCAGCACCCTTCAGACTAGAGCACGCACACACAGAGTGGTTTGTTACATATGCTTGCACTGATGCACAAAGTGTTAGGTAAATGAGGCTGCAAACCAAACCACGCACAACATTTTTCATGCATTTAGTACTTTGAGTAAAAGCAGAAAGTTCAAGACTATACAAACATGTTTTCATTCCACTGATTGGATAAAGTGTTGAAGAAGCCCCAGCTGGCTGCATTCTGAGGTGTCATCACACACCCGTCCAAACCACACAGCATGGACACCACATAGTCCTGGATGGTACCTGCAACCGTGAAGTCCTCAAGGAACTCGGGTCTGCAGTGACACCACACACATCTTCAGCTTTCATATCACAAATGCAAGCACAAAAGACTGCTCTACATTTGGTTGTGTTTTTTTTAAATGTGTGGACTTACTTGTTTGTCATGTACCAGAAGACTGTTGCACTGCCAAACCCTGTGGCAACGCTTAGATGTGAGTCTGGCTTTGGGAGAGAGGACAGGAAGTCACTGCTGCAACGTCCATCTTGCCAGGTGATCAGCTGACTGGTGTGTTTTGCTGTGAAGAAGTCTCTATTGGACCAGTCGCAACCTGGGAAGGGCAAAAGACACAGCAAAATGAGTGCTCGCAACTTTAAATCAGGCGCTTTTTTGTGGTTATGACACTGATTGTTCTGTTCTTGAAAGACTGTCCTTTGCCTTTGCCCTGTCCTATTATCAGTGAGTGTTGTTCCAAAGCCTTTGGCGCTAGTTAAACATTATTTGAGCTAATCTGCACACTACTGTAGATAACCCCCTTTGCAGGCTGAAGGGTTAAGAGTTGAGGGACACTGGAGGGAGGACAGCTGCACATCTTATATTTTTAGGCATCTCCACCTCAGCACATTCACTTTGAAATTAAAGAATGGATATAAGCTAACCCCCAGCGTTATTTTCAGTAGCTTTACATAAATATTAAAAGAAGATTGAGTGGGATATAGACTTTAAAATACACACATTGCAGGAGTTTAAAAGTAACTGACATGTGAATAACTGCTGAGCAGCTGTGCATCCTTTCAGTGTCGTGCATGAAAGAGTTCACACGCGGCTCAGAACTGCGCACAGATAAGAAGAGCAAAGAGATGACTGCAAGGGAAGAGGATCCATATGTGTGACGTGAAAGGCGGCTCGTCATCAAAATTAACCGTTCATTCTAAAACTAAAACAAAAACTGGTAAACTAGCTTAAAATTCAGAGGAAAATATACTGTGTATACAAAAAAATACAGATGCAACATTGAAACTTTTGCACTCAAACGGCTTGAGAATATCTAACGTCTGCATTATGACCCCCCTGAAATAAGTTTCAGTGTGTTTGGCAGTGTTAAAATATTTTGGGAAGAGGTCCAACTGACGTGCGAGAAAATAACTATTTGTCCAAAATGAATAAAAATATACTATGACTAAACGGCAAGTCAAAAAAAAGCTCTGCAGGATGTAGGTGTGTTTCCCAGGTGTCCAGTGTGAACTCTGATGTAAAAAAGTCCAAATACTTGGCTGTAAACACCCTGAGAAAAATGCATTTTTCTCCACCGTAAATCTGAGATACACTGGAGAAAATGCCTTTTGAGAATTAAATGAGACATAAAATTAGGCCACTGCTCTAAGTACATTTCCTATATCAGTGACAGGGGGTGTCGTGGTGTCCAGAGAAGTGATATTGGGCGGCAAAGCTACAGAAATATAATCAAGCCCTCCCCACTCAAAATGTACCATTGGACTAGAGCACTGTTAATTATTCACTGCTTCATGCCACTGGATGAGAGCATGAATAGGATCACTGATGGGGTGTAAGAGGACTTTTTAACTTCAACATTTATGTAAATACTTAAATATTTCTATGTTATGCTGCTTTCTAGTTCTCCTCTGCTATATTTTGCATGCAAATGTGGTACCCTGTACTCCCTCCCATTTATGTTAAAACTTTAGTTACTTATTAATTTGTAGATTTAAAAATCGATCAGATCCAGGTCTGGGTCACAGGATAACTGGCATGAAAATGTAAAAAATTTGCATCTGTATTATGTTGTATTATAAAAGATAAAGCACCATTAATTTGATAATGTAATGTCTGTAATTCTGAAATGGATCATTCTCCGTGATGAGTGCACTGACTACAGCGCTAAATGCTTTGAATAATTTCTAATTGTAACATTTACTTAAGTAAGACACGCAAAACAAAGACTCTTCTGGCTCTTGATCAGTATAATCTGTATTCAGGGCTGCACATGAGCCTGAAAATCATGCCCAGTATTTACTTTAACACAGTATTTAATTTTGATCATGTTTTTCTCATTTTTGCCTCTTCCCCACCACATGAAAATAAAAAATCTGGAAACAGCCCTTAATCACTGAGCCGTTGTTACACAAGTAACCACACTCAGTGATGAAATGCCACAGCCTGCACAGAAACTTTACCGCTTCCTGGTTTCCAGAATAAAATCCCGTGCATCTGTCCGGTCAGCCCGATGCAGCGCACCCGCTGCAGTTTGTCTCCGGGCAGGAGGCCGATGCACCGGTTCAGGGTGTCTATGATCCGACCCGTGTCCTGCTCCTTCGCCTGCATTACACACACACACACACAAACGGGGGTGTTTAGATTACTAAGATGTAGTTAAAGTTCAGAGGTACGTGAATACACTCACCTTTATCCCGCTATGGTCAGGTAAATCAGACACAGTCGGTAAGGCTTGACTGGCAGCTACAACTCTACATCCAATTTCTAATAAAACGGCTTTTACCGAAGTGGTCCCCACGTCCAAACCCAGGATAAAGTCAGACATGATTGATCTGGACCTCGATCTGTTTTCATACTGAACTGCCAGCGTCTGCACTGATGCGTTCATGTCATTAAAGGAAGTCAGAAGTTTCTGTGCTGCTTAGATTCAATGTGCTATTTTTGGTTGCAGTTGCAAAACATTTATTTCTTCTCCGCCGAAGCACAGTTTTTCTGTAAAAAAAATGCCTCCTTCAATAGAAGTTTAGAGGTATTAGTTTAAAAGTTACAGTACAGGATTTTTGGTTAAATAATTTCCTACACTTTTTGGTGTCAGAGAATGCACCAAGTCGGTCCTCCTGTGGCTGACCTCCGCCTTCCCACAATGCACAGCGCAGGAGCATGGTTGACTTTGGTTTAGGAGTGTCATCTAAACGAGAATGAATGCGCTCTTCCCTTTAGTTACAGCATCTGATACTGTTTATTAACGTTTATTATCCAAGTTTGCAGAGTAAATCTTGCATGTTGTGTTTCTGCAGTGGCGCCGTGAGGAGTCGACAGGAAGTCCGTTCGTGAATCTCCGGTGAGAGCCGCTCATCAGTTAGCTGACAGAGCTAACTGTGCTAGCGTTAGCGCTAGCAGAAAAGCTAAAATAGTCCAGCTGACGTGCAGTTTCGCTCCCAATAGTCGGACTCTGCTGCGTGTAGTTTGGAAAAAAGGATGAGTGTGTCGTACAGTGTGTATCTTTCCGCTTTTTAATACCAAAGCGAGGCTTTAAATCTCCCCGGAGTTTCAGATTTTACAGCAGCTAAGCGAACCCCGATCTGATTTCTTTGTCGCCCACATTAGAGGGCATTAACGACCCGAGACTTGAAGTTTCATGACGTTTTCTCTCGCTTCGTAGTAGGTTTGTTAAATGCACATGGTTAACTGTCAGCCTACGATTACATGCAGCCCTAGAAATTATTGCTTTTAACGTAGAATCATTACCATCATTGAGATGGGTGTTAAAACTAATCCAAGCGACAGTCGACTCTGAAACAGCCTTCAAAGTAAAACGCTGCAGCAAAAGGCTTCATTATACACCAAAGTATCTCCTTTCATTCTTACATTAATATGTAAAAGTTAATGTTTTAATGTTGTGACCTTATTCCAGGTTGTGCAACGGTGTTGAACTCTATAACATTAACTTAAGAGTCTGGGATGTCTGAGCAGCTGTGCCTCAACTGTATTATAAATTGATTTCATCTCTCATGTTACAGCACCACCTTCCGTGGTAGCTGAGCAGAGCCAGGATGGCTGGAGTTGGGGCCAAGCGCGAGGGACCACAGTTCATCAGTGAAGTGGCCGTAAGGGGCAATGCGGCTGTGCTGGACTACTGCCGCACCTCTGTGTCTGCCCTGTCCGGAGCGACAGCCGGCATCCTCGGCCTGACGGGACTGTATGGCTTCATTTTTTACTTCCTGTCCTCATTTCTCCTCTCGCTGCTGCTCATTCTCAAGGCCGGACGGCGGTGGAACAAATTCTTCAAATCGCGGCGGCTGCTCTTCACCGGAGGCCTCGTCGGAGGTCTATTCACCTATGTCCTCTTCTGGACTTTCTTGTATGGGATGGTGCACGTGTACTAAAATGTATATGTATAACCCAGAAATATTTCTATCTACTGCTCTGTAATCATTAGGATTGTCTGCCCTGCTGTTGTAGATAGGCTGTTAGTCAAAGACTTCAGGTGTTTTCCATTGTGAACTGTTGATTTATTGAAGGATGAGTTAAAAGAACTAACTGTCCTTTTCTTGTGAACTCTAACCTCTACTTATTCTCTGTGCTCACTGTAATCCATGCCAGGATGAGAACCACGGTTATAATGTAGGTTTACAGATCCAATCCTCACAGTCAGATTATAGCAAATGTAATTACTGACCAGATTAAATGTCTCTCTAGAAGGTTTTTGTATCACTGCTAATCTTTTTCTTAACCAGAGAGTGCTGCTTAATGATAAGAAAATCATGATGACAAATGTTTGTTTCTAATAACAAAGAATATTCAATAAATAGAAAAAGGAACAGCAAACAGTAAAAGGAGACCCTGCACTTCAGCGTCCATTCGATGACTGTCAGCCGCAGTGAACGTGTCCACTCACAGTAGACTCATAGTGTATGGGAAGCTGCAGTTCTACAGTGTCACAAGTCAATACTGTAAAAGCTTCAAATTGTGGCCGTTGGACGTCCGATGCTAAAACCACAGTTATCTGAACATGCAGCAGAAAACAGCAGCAGTGTTTGACAGTACATTTTACAATACACGATGTGTTCAGCTGTAAAAACACAATTAAGACCACACATTTTTTTAAGTATTGCTTCTAAGTGCAGGCTTACAAAAGAGTTTCTGTTTTCCAGACATTTTGCAGTTTCACATATTTGCTTCTGAGATCCATGGTGAACATTTAGTTAAATACAAATGACTGCAGCTTGTACAAAGCATAGTGTTACATGTTTTTTTTTTTTACTGTAGCACAAAATAATTGTACATACAGTACTGTGCAAAAGTCTTGAGCCAGACTTTTTTTTTTTAATATTTTGCTTCCAAGCAGCCAGACTTTCTTGGAATTTTTAAAGTGGTCTTGAGCAACAGTTCTCCAGCTTTCTGAAGGTCACAAAGTGCCTAAAGATATAATTTAATATTGGTTCTTTGTTGTCTTATGTGTAGATACAATTTTGGTTCATCTCTTGACTTATTAAAATTCCAAGAACGTCTGGCTGCTTGGAAGCAAAACATAAAGAAAGGGTATCACAGTACTGTATCTTGAACAGTTCCCAGGGAATATCTGCCTTCATTTTTACTTTTATTACTATTAATTTTAATTATTGTGACTGATAATTGCTAGTTGGTTGTTAATGGACCTGTTTTAAACTCCTACATTCCAATTTTTTTATCCTGCTACCACCTTCTGTGTTCTGACCCCATGCACACTGCAGAACATTGATATTCCCCTGGATCAACACAACTTTAGCCAGGGCATCACTCATGCTTGTGACCGTGTGAGCAGTTGTGCCGGCAGGTAAGAAGTGGACATCACTCCCACTTTCGCTTCCACCTCCTGCAGGAAAACAAACAGGTGATCACTCGCTGCCTGCAGACCTAATTGTGTGAAGTGAAAGTGATGTGATGCTTTGTCTCAGCGCCCTGGTGTGGGAGAATAGCAGAGTATCGCTGTCCCGTGTTACGTGGAATCCTGGGACCGCTTTTCTCCACAGGCGGCTCGCTCTCTGCAGAAGATCCTGCAGTGGGTTCGGTTTCTTCCAGTTTTTTGATGGAGTTTGCAGCTTCTTTCTCTGCCGCTGGTTTCCTGGACCTCCTTTCCCGATGGCCTGCTTTCTCATCCTTGACTTTGGTCCTCTCTTTCCTGTTGCACACAGTATGAGAGAGATGTGCTAAAGTGAAGAGCAAGATTTGGAAAATGACCTGTTCGAGACCTATAAAGTTTGTG
>VUQJ01002770.1:0-10773 GCA_015108635.1 Andinoacara biseriatus | reverse complement strand
TTTTTTTTTATTTTATTTTTTTTTTTTATATCAATTTTTTTTTTTTTTTTTTAATTTTTTTTTTTTATTTTTTTTTTTTTTTTTTTTTTAGTTTAGCATTTATTTCACTAATCCAAAACACAATTTTAACAGAACACGCAAGGAGTAATATATACTGCAGACTTGGAAATGAAAATGAAAACGTGCTTGGAGGATATGATTCACATGCGGTGGGCGGAGCCACAGCAGAAACTTTTAATATTTTATTAAATATTTAATTTTATTATTTTTTTATTTAATGATGGCTCAAATGACAGCACTGTGTTTTGTTTTCCTGTACATCTTTATGTTATTTATATAGCAATGCATGCCCAACTTATTTTGTGGATAAATAATCTTTCATCACACCAAACTGGGACATGAGTATGCTGCTGCTCTAGAAAAATAAATAAATAAATGGGCATGTATTTCATAATACAGTAAAATTTCTCACATTGAACACTTGATATATTGACTTAGTCATTATTTTTTCAATCAATTATGTTAGTTACATTTTACATAATGTCCCAATTTTATTGTTGAAAGCAGGTTGTATATAAACGCTGCAGTAACGCTGCACTGGAAGAGTTGAAGCAATGACTATCATTCAAATATCAAAATTATTTATACTGTGAATTAATAAACAATTAAATTTTAAAAATTACTATTGTTCCCGTTCCTGACCTGTCTTTGAAATGCATAATCTCTCCAATCAAATATGATTTTTCATTGACTTTCATGGTACGTCATTCTTCGAGCAGCTGACTTTTAGGTATAGATCTAATTATTCAAATGAATACTCATCGGAATGCATCTTTTCTAAAACTGTACATATACTCTCACCTTTGGAGTTTGCTTTCAGTAAACCATGTTTAGTAATAAGACTTCTGGGACTAGATTTTAATGGAACACCTGGGGTCTGCAGCCTTACAGCTTCATGTGACCAGAAAATTGACGAACTGCTAGTAAGCCACTGACATCTAGTGGCTTTCTGTAGCATTTTACATTTCTGGATGGAGCCAAGTGAACTCATCTGACACTGAATCAAAAAAAATTCACCTTGTCAGGTGGTGCCCAATCATGTAAAACTCAGCACTACAGGTTTTGATTAATCAATGTACAACATTTTACACACTCGTTTTCTTCATATTATTCACAAGACTGTCAAATGATGAAACGCACCAAAGAAGCAAAAAATATTTAACATGCATGGACAGAATCTGAGCTCATTCAAAATTTTATTAATCCTTTCAAAACCAACTTAACAAAACATGTCACTGAAGTAATATACAGCATTAAGACATCGTGCAAGTGCATTTTAATAAGGCTGTATATAAAAAAATGTGGGGTGTAAATTAAAGGAAACCACCTATAATTTAATCTGATCTTTTATTCAGTTAGGTTCTGATGCAAAGTAAATCATGGAATCATTTATTGACCGCCTCTCAGACGCAGGACCAGGTGGAGGGTGGACTCCTTCTGGATGTTGTAGTCAGACAGGGTGCGGCCATCTTCCAGCTGCTTGCCAGCAAAGATCAGCCTCTGCTGGTCGGGGGGAATGCCCTCCTTATCCTGGATCTTAGCTTTCACATTCTCAATGGTGTCGCTGGGCTCAACCTCTAGAGTGATGGTTTTGCCAGTGAGGGTTTTGACGAAGATCTGCATGTTTACACCTGTGTAAAATTTTAAGGATATAAAATAAGAATTCAAAACCAAAAAACACACATTTACACAGTTACTCACAAAACTTAAAATGTTAACATTCTGGATCAAAAGTGTCCCTATAAAAAGAAAAAAAAATTTATATATATATATAAATAAAAGCATTAATTTTTTTTTAATTATATTTAGTTCGAGTTCAAATGAGCTAAAAGCGTTAAAAGATTTGCAATAATATTAATGTGAAGCTCCTAAGTATCAGATTTTTAGAAGCCGGTCCAGTCCAAGCGCCATTTTGCGATCACAGTGACCTTCCTTTTGTTCGGCAGCCGGTAATGGAGGATACTAGAAATGTTGAGTCACTGCTATAAGCGAACATTAACGAAACGCTGCTGCTTAACAAATGGGGGGAAAGGAAAAATCGACGATGAAAGGCTCGACAGTTATATATTTAAAAAAAAACCTACATAAAAGGAATAATGTAATTCGAAAAGACTACGTAATTTTAACTCTCGTATTACTTAACTTTTAACAGAGCTTTGTTACCGCAAACCTAACGCTCCAAACAATGATACTAACCTAACAAATTTCTAAGAACATAATCAATGGTTTCCAAAAAAATCTCTCTATATATTAGTGTAATAGAAAAATTACTTACGACAAACAAACGACTTCAACAATGGCGTAGAAATGGAACCGCTATTCTTCCGAGTTCTGCTTTAGAATGCGGGAATAGTGTCCAACGCTGTTATATAGCTTAGAATTGCATACGTCATCCGGCAATATCCATCCGCATTCAAAAGTAGTCCCCCCTGCTCCAAAGGCCACTGTTTCAATAGTTATAACTTAGTTCTACAGTAATTATGTATTTATTTTTAATTCATTTACTCACAAACTCAAATATTTCGTCGAGACTGTTATGTTCGATAACAACGTAATGATGAATCCTACGCGGCGGAATAATATCTCAATATTCTACGGCTCTGGCTCCGGAATTTGCTCGAACCACCCTAGCAACGAGAACCTTCTCCGAGATTTTGATTGGATGACGCAGTTGTTTGTTTGATCAGCTATTGGTTGCTGTTTTACAGTAAGTAACGTTTCATGACTAAGGCATGGTAATAACAATCAGGTTATAAAGCAAAACTTAAACGCGACCTAAACAGGCGAACCATCGTATCATTCTAGGTTATATGTTCATTTCTATCAGACAGCGCTTTTAACAGATGGGTTTGTTAAACATATAACCAGCTGATGCGACAGCAGGGTATTTTAAGGAGGAAGATGACGCTGCTAAATGGCCTCTATGACCGACCTCATTTAGTTTTACCGCAAGACATTCTTATTACACAGCACATCTAAAAAAAGATTACGTTTATGATATATAACTAGGAAACACCACTACAAAGTAGGTCGTGTAATGATAATTTGCTGATACTGATTATAGGCATACAGTATATCTATATAATGCTGATAAATTATGTTTGGTAGGCTTGATGTGCAGTTTCTTATGTAGCCATTTTCAAGTGATCTGTTCAGAACTTAAAGCTGAGTGGTCATAACTGAAAATATGGGCATAAAATAAAACTAAGGTGAAGTTATTGTAATGCAAAAGAAAAGCTGGCGTGTTTCTCTTCCGTCTCATGATGCACATGTGCAGCCAGGTGATTGTTAGGTCTCCATTCATAACATTAAATCAAAAAATTCAAACAGATTGCTGCATTGCTGCAACACAGTGATAAACAGTTTCTTCACAGGGCACCATTAACTTATTCAAGCTTTATGGACATGTAGTTATCTCTGTGGTTTGAGCTGAACAGTTCTCACAGTTTCAGTGTGATGTTTCTCTTCCTTCTTTGTAAGTCCCTTAGGGTAATATTACATTTTCATTGTTGAGATTACAGGAAACATCTCTTCATCTTTTTTCCACTAGCAAGATGAAGTTAGGATCTTGTTTTTCTTGGCATGTTGTCAGCACCCAGATGAGACTAGAAAATTCCAACAAGTTAAAGTTTGATTAACGATTAAAGGGAAATGCAGGTCACGGAGCAATCTAGCTGCTTATTAAACCGACTGAACGTCTAATATTTAGACTGCTGGCCTCAGGAGTTAATTTCTGGGAGCTGTAATTACCGAACAGTGCCCACTTTTCGCTCTCACCATCATGGTACTGTAAACTGAATCAGCATGGGTTCTGTGGGTTTCTATTTTTGGGACTATGGCTCTAATGCAGCTCTCGGAGCCTCGATTCGAATAAAATATGTATTTGGGTCACAGCGTTCGGTTACCCCACCCCTCTGACACCGTGTCACATGAAACCCAACTCTTGGTGCGCCACCCACGCCTGCGCTTTCCAACACAGATCTGGGCATCTGGCTGATCTAGGTCTGCCTGTGAGGAATGTGTTTGTGCAAGTCTGCTGTACTTCGCCCTGCCCCTTGCGCTGAATAATTGTGGACTGTTTCGAGGTGTTCCAGGAAAACATTCCAAGCAGGAAATTGCCTAAATTAAATGAAAGCGTTCCCAGCTCGGGACCTTTTATTTTAAATATAAATAATGACTACATGAGTGGCTGTGTTTGAATCAAAGGCTTAACTCCTGTAGGTGAAATGTGTCTCTTATCGGAAATGGACTTTGATCAGGTTCATTGTGTTTTCCTTGGTAGGATGACTGGAACTTTTTGGGTGGGAGCTCCACGTCAGCAGGTTTAACATCAAACACGTGACACCGTTTCAACCTGAACTTTGCGTAAGACTTGAAAAAATGCAGTCTAGCATTTTCCTTCATGTGACTTGAACAAGGTGAAACCTTCCCAAATCTCAGCTTATATATTTATACTGATTCACTTACAGAATGGACCTGGTGAAACATACAGGTGGCTGCCACTGTGGTGCTGTGAGGTTTGAAGTCTGGAGCTCCCCAGACCTCCATGTTTTTCATTGCAAGTATGGATTCAGGGATACTGTTGCAGAAATCAGTTTTTTTAGGCAGAAATGTAATTCTGGAATAGAAGCTACACTTTAAAGTATTCACATTCATGCCATGTTGAAGGTGTTTCAATCAGTGCTGCACATTCATATAAACTAATATCTGTTTCTCCAGTTGCAGCATTTGCACAAAGAAACAAAACCATCATTTCATCGTTCCAAAAAATCGCTTCACACTCCTACAGGTAAGGAACTCAGCTTCAAACTCATCGTTATAGTCAATATACAGTGCTGTGCAAAAGTCTTGAGCCACCCTAATTTCTGAATATTTTGCTTCTAAAGACAAAGCAAACTTTTTTTGGAATTAAAAAAAAAAAAATGTCTTCAGGAATAGTTCTCCAGGCTTTCAGAAATCCTGGAGAACTGTGGAATGGTTTTTGTTTGTTAAGCCACTTAACAATAACCTATGAATCATTCAAGCGTAAAATGGCACCCAATTAAAGGGGTGAAATGACAAGAAAGCTGCCTCGGAGAGTTCAGGCTGTGCCGAAGAGCAAAGGTGGTCACACCAAATATTGACTTTCAAGCTCGTTAACTATTTTTGCCTTATATGTTGTATTTCCGTGCAAAAATATTTCAATAAATCACAGCACCCATTTCCCTAGCAAAACATAAAGAAATTAGGGTTGACTCAACACTTTTGCACAGTACAATATATTTAAAATAAACAGTGAATTTCATTATACTATTATATATTTTGTTCCTTCTTAGGGTTTGGATAATCTGACCACGTACACATTCAACACTCATGTTGCTAAACACAGCTTCTGTAAAACCTGTGGAGTTCAAAGTTTCTACACCCCTCGCTCCAACCCTGACGGATACGGTATGACCCCGACAACACAGTCACACTGATCTCATGCGCTGTAAACACATTTCAACACCCTGCTATGTTTACTCCAAGCTAACCGACCCAGTCGTCTTTTTAACGCCGCGCATCGATGCTATTTGGAGCAAACAGAAACTGCATGTTCACAGTGGGATTAGAGCTCAGATTAAATGACAGCCTTCTGTTACTGTTTTCCTCTCCCTTAGGTGTTGCTCCACACTGTCTGGATCCAGGTACCGTGAAGAGTGTCACAGTGGAAAAGTTTTGTGGAGAGAAGTGGGAAGAAAGTATGCAGGCTCACAAAAGCATCAGAGACATGTCAAAACCGAAAGCGGACTTCGAGGAAATATAACACCGATTTCATATGGAAAAACTTATTTTATTTAATCAGAATGACATCAGAAATATTCAACAGTCTTTTCATTGATCTTTAAAGTAATAAGTGAAACTCTTAACCCCTTGAAAAAAGCTTAAATAACCAGCTTTTTTCATCTAGTGTTGTGACTGACTATAAAATTGTTTCCATAGCAAAAACAAAAAAACAAAAACAAAAAACAGTGTCTAATTTCCCTGTATGTAAGAAGTGTGGCAATCAGTGCATTAGAACAAGCTTTTAATAGATCTTCAGGTTCTTTGGTCCCTGAGGAATCGCTTGGAACGTGTTTATGAACATGTAGCGAGAGAAGGTGATGTAGAGGTAACGAAACCACAGCAGCTGAGTGCGATGGCACAGCATGGCGGCCTGAAAAAGAAAGAGAGGTGTTGCTTTTTTTTTTTTTAAATTAGGAAATGATACAACTCTAAGCTTGACATTTTAAAATCTCTAATGACAGCCAGCAGGGGTCCAAACAGAAGCACATGTGAGAACATATTTATATCCTGACAAGATCATTTCTTGTTTCTTCAGCATCTAAGATGCAACATTGGGCTCAGTTAGAAATGTCCCTGTTTTTTGTGAGAGAAGCACCTTTGCTTTCACATTGATCAGAAAGTTTTAATGGTGAATACTCAAGAATCTTTAATCATTTACGGATTTTAATTTAATATTTATGTATTTGTTGTAGCAGCCTCTGTTGTTCCAGTGGCACATCACATTACCCAATCCAGGTTTATCCTGCAGGCAGTACTGAGGAGCAGACAGAAGCTATTTGTCCTTTGTGAGTCTGATATTAGTCACAAAACCCTCTTTAACTTTCTTCTGTCAGAGTGTTCTTGTTTCAGGAATTGTAGGGTTTTTCATGTGGGAGGTGGCAAAAACAAAACCAAAACAGGATTCATGTAATAATTCATGTTCTTGTTGACTTGCTAAGTGCCTGTTTCGCAACACACTTTAATGGCCTCCTTCCTCAGCTTTTGTTGTTCCGAGACAGCGCAGCACACATGAAAATTTCAGTGCTCTTTTTTTTTTTTGGCAATTAACAGCATAGCACAGACTCGATTTGTCATAAGAAAACTGCAGATATTTCATTTAAATATATATAATTTATTTACAATAAGTGGTTTCATTAATTGTTGATTGTCATTTATCCAGCCATCTTTTTTTCTGCTGCCTACCCAAGTCCAGGTGTTCGGGGTCTTTATACAGACCTCCCTCTCCACGGTCACCTCCTCCAGCTCATCTGGGGGAACATTGAGGCCTTTCCAAGCCAGCTGAGAGATATAATCTCTTCAGTGTGTCCTTGGTTTGCCATGGCGCCTCCTACCAGTAGGACATGCCTGAAACACCTGAGGTGCCCAGGATGCATCCTAGTCAGATGCTCAAACCACCTCAACTGGCTCCTTGTGATGTGGAGGAGTTTCTTCTCTACTCTGAGCCCCTCTTGAATGGCTGCACTCCTCACCCCACTCTAAGGTAGAGGCCAGCCACCCTTTGGAGGAAGTTTACTTTCGCTGCCAGGATCATTCTTTTGGTCCCTACCCAGCGATTGCGACCATAAACAACGGTAGGAACGTAATTCGTCCGGTAAATTGACAGCTTTTTTTTACGCTCAGCTCTCGGTTCTCTCAACGGACGGCACAGCGTCTGCATATCTGCAGATGTGTCTCCAATCCATGAAAAATGTGCTTTTCCTTCAAAAGCAAGGACATTTTGCGTGCATTCATATGAATGGGTTAGTGTATCCAAACTATTGACTGGTACTGTACATGAGCTTATTAGGGTGCCCTTCTCAGAGTAGAGAACACCGAGTCTTGCCAGCATACTGGAAGCTTACTTTGGCTTGCTGGTAGCCCTGTGAGCCTATAATGCAGCAGAGACATGAGGGCAGAAGCCAACTGAGGGGAACGTCTAGGAAGGAGATGTACTTCCTGAGAAGGCCAACGGTCACCAGGGAGAGCAAAGTGCAGTCTGGAAGAAAAGACAGAGCTGTTAATGTTGTTAAACGCTCACTACAGAAGCAGACAAGTAACCAGACCATCATGGAGGCGCCACACTCGGGCTGTTCTTCTCATGCTGCGTTTTTGGTTTTTTTTGATGTAGTTCACCTCAAGTAGCACTTCTACACCACAGACTATCAATATGAAAGTTTCCACTTCTTTCTGTTATTGCCTTGTAGCAGGAGTCTGTGGGGCACGTGAACCTTAAAGCTTTAGGCAGTGAGCAGAGAGCTTTGTTTTACAGCCGAGTGAAGAGGATTAGCATCAGGCCTAATTCTCCTCTGATTCTGCTTCACCCAGAGTTTACTGTAAGACCAGTTTAACAGATGAGGAATAAATGCCTGGTAACAAAGAACACAACGTTAATGGCATGCTGCTAATCAAGATAATCCACTGACCTCAGAGGGCAAGGCAGACTGACAAGATCCTACCTTAGAAACCAGTGTGTGTGTGTGTGTGTGTTTATGGTGTGGCTGTGGATCTCATACATGATTACGCAAATGTCTGTTTCCTATCACCTCTCCTGCTCAAACATTTATGCTTTGGTATGCTCTGCCGGCGGTAGTATTTACCAGATAAGCTTGTTGTAGCATATTTGTCCCCTCAAACTGTCCTACTTTTCCTTTTACATTATACTTGAAAAAATTCCCAGAAGTAATCATCACGAGACCTTTGATGAGAAACCAGAAGCGAAAATTTAATCATTATGGAAACTACTTCTTTACAAGAGACACGAACACTGATTTTAACATCGGCCAACAAGTAATCTGTAGTGTGATGGTGCAATACACAATATCACATTTGGAGTTTAAGGTCCAAATGGCTTCATGCTGCCACCAACAGACCAGCATGATTAGTGGAGACGCAACACTCATGCAACTCTTGTGAACAGAAGAGGGCGCTGTGCATTAACAAAACAGCCAGTGTCCTTTCCATGGGTCAAAAAAACAGCCTGGAGAGGTGCTGTTTGTTCTGTAATTTCTGATTCAGAACTTTGCATTTATCTATAAAGTGTTTTGACCAAAACAAATAGGATAAAGTACCCAAAGAATTGTTTTTTTTACAGACGACTGTTCTGAGAGTCACCAGCGAGTCTAAATCCTCCGAGCACAGAAACCTCTCAAAGGTTCTCCCAGCATCAAACCTACCGTTGGGTACTTCTCCAGTGGAAGCGAGATGCCTGTGA
The DNA here is from genome assembly GCA_015108635.1 of Andinoacara biseriatus. Classification (NCBI taxonomy): domain Eukaryota; kingdom Metazoa; phylum Chordata; class Actinopteri; order Cichliformes; family Cichlidae; genus Andinoacara; species Andinoacara biseriatus. Next base: position 1,718 of record VUQJ01002770.1, on the reverse strand, counting down.
GACAAAAAGAGAACATCACTGTTACACACAGAAAATGTCAAGTAATGCAAATGTTGTCAAAGGACTGAAATGGCCACTCTGTGTGTGTGTGTGTGTGTGTGTGGGGTGGGGGGTCATATATCAAGTGCTGGAGGGAGGTTTTTGAAAGTTTTCCTCCAGTCTTGCATTTTTTTATGCAATAGTTATGAACATGTTGACAGAAAACAAAGGCACACGTTAAGATTTAGAGCCTGTGAAATTCGTCCGCAGCCTCTTTGTGTTCCAGCCGAATGGGAATCTCTGGAGAGCACAAATCTCATCAAGGCCCACAAATGAACAGAGAGCCACAGGAGAGAAAAGATCGCGACTTACCCAGCAAACAGGTAAGTGTGGTATGGCGACTGCGATGTTCTCCTCACAGTGCAAAACACTTGTTTTTTTTTTTCGTTTTGTTTTAAACCAACAGTCTGATGCAACTTGCTTGGCTAGCCTCTCCAAACCAGAGCTGCCCTCCCACCTCACCACTTCAGGGACAGGATTTACTGCTGCTCGCTGGGAGCAGAGCCGAGTGCCTCTGAGGACTCTGTTTGGATGACCTCTCAGCTATGTAACAGCCCAATTCTGAAAAACATTGTGTGTGTGTGTGTGTGTGTGTACTTGTGGGGAAACATTTGGAGAGATGGATGTTAATGCGAGTCCAAACGTTTAGCATTTTCCTGGATGGTGTTTAATGATAGCAGAGTGAGCTGGTTTCTGTGTTTAAGCCACAAAGTATGACTGACAATGGCATCTTTAAGGAACAAAACAAAAAAAAAAAAAAAAAGGGGGGTTTTGTTATGGAAAAATCTTAAAGTCTGTACCTGACAGCATTATGGATAGCTATGTGATTGGCATGGCTGCTCACGCCTCTTCCATCAAAGGTCAGCACCTGAAACAACAAAATATCTCATTGTGCGGGTGAAAAGCCAGAGTCCTGGTATCTAAAAGTGAATTTAAATAAAGCAAAAACAGGGGGAAGGATTTTCTTAGGTTTCTGTGTGTGACTGTGGAGCCTTTTGGCAGCTGACAACTGATATTTAAAAGCCTTTTTTGTGCATGCTTGGACACCAGAGGAAGCAGGTGAAGAAAAAAAAAAAAAAAAATCAGGTCAAAGGGAAAAGAACAAAATTCAACTAAAAGACTTGAGCGTTTGCTCTGCTCAGGCAGATTCTACCATGTCAAACTCAATCTATTATAATGAATCTGTGATCTGTGAGCTGGAGCTCAGGAGGCAGAGCAGATCACCTACTAATTGGAAGGTTGGTGGTTTGATCCCTGGCTGCTCCAGTCTTCATGCCAAAGTATCCTTGGGCAGGATACTGAACCCTAAGCTGCTCTCTGATGCGATCATCGGAGTGTCAATGTTAGATAGAAAGCACTTAGGTGCAGAAAAAAGGGATTGAGGCATGTTGTATAAGCGCTTTGAGTGCTCAGGTAGTCCTCATTTATATATGGAAAAACAAGAAAATGCTCGACCAATATTATTCATCCGGGCCAAAGGACACTGAAGTTTGGTTCCTCTGTGCTTTCCTCTGCTTAAACTCAGAGAAAATGTTTTCAGTGTGACTAACACGACTCCCTAATTTACTTTTTGACTAAAGGTGTTTTTGGCTGTGGAGCCTGACAGGAAGGGGCGGAGTCAGTGTGTTTGTTATCTTTGATAGCAAAAAAAAAAAAAAAAAAAAAAAAAAGCGGCCCCA
>VUQJ01002765.1:0-10952 GCA_015108635.1 Andinoacara biseriatus | reverse complement strand
GTTACACTAAAAAAAAAAAAGAAAAAAAAAAAAGACGTCGATACATATAATGAAATCAATACGATGAAGACAGAACGCGCAGACACAAAAAGAAGATTCTTATTGTTTATGAAAGTATGCATGTATTTGAAATCCTGAGTCCTAAAAACCCTGAAATTAAACCAACAGTGTTCTGAAAAGGCCAGCAAGCCTATAACCACTGCTGTTCTAACATTCACATGCTCAGCACACTGGAGTGTGTTTTTCTTCTTATAGTCCAGCTCTATGTGGTAATGTCCTATTATGAGGTGTTATGGACAAAAGAAATACAGGTATTAAAATATGAATTTGCTTTTCTGAGACTCTTACCATCTTTCGGAGTGTCTGCGGATTTTGACGCTGCCGTGATTTTGCCTGGTGGCGTTCTATCATGACAGACCTGATGCAGGAAGTTGATGGATTTGCCGATCAGCAGAACCTAAAGAGATAAGAAGGAGGAGATAAGCAGCTGCTTTTCAGTCGTTGCACAGTGTTGTTTTATATTGTCTCGTCTCTGGCAGCCAATGAAGACATCTGTGACGGTGAGTGTGTGTGCGTACCTTGCGGGCCTGGTCCATGGTGATGAACGAGGGGATCATTGACTTCCTGAGGGAGTACTTGTCATGCCACAGACGATCGGTCTTCACATTGGGATCTGATGCTACAAAGAACTACACACACACACAACACAACAATCAGATAAGCGCTGGTATGCATATTGATTTTTAAGGTATATTGACATATGTCAACCCTCCCCCACTGATACCGATATAGCCTGATGTTCTGTTCCATAGCCTATTTTTTTTTCTTTAAAACCAGGGCGGTGGCTACCTTCTCCTTTCTCTCCCTGCACAAACTGTTCTTCTCCATCAGCAAACAAACCCTCTCCCATTCGCTGAAAAGCTCTGCTCGCTGTTGCCAACTTATTTATCCAATGTTCAGACACCTTTAGCAACAAAACAAGCAACTTTTTAGAAAAACGTTTAAATCTTTTTAGTTGAAGATAGCTCCCAGTACCGCCCTATGAGGACAGCTTGTGAACTAACCTCCCTACCACATCTAATTCGTACAGAAAGAGGCACTTGGACTGAATAGAGTCTCATGTAACTTTTGTCAGGAATAAAGTTACAGGTCAAACACTGAACAAGCAAGTCTATTAGCAGAGTGTCCAGAGGCTTCCATCCTTTGTCACATTCACTTAAATTATCCATTTACTTCAGTGTCAGTACAGCAGCCTCGACTGGCTTTGTAATGAGAGTGCTGAAGGCTGTGTTTAAACTGATATTAACTGTCAGGCTCACTTTGAAATCATCGCTATGAAGTTGTGCGTAGTCGAAATAAGATTTTTTCCGTCAACGTCACTTTGAGCGCCACAAGGGTTGCAGTACGTACAATATAGTTGATGGATCTCTTCCTGTAGATTTATACAAAATTGGCATATTTTACAGGTGAAAACTGTTTGGGGACAGAGAACCACAGCCAGAAGATAAACCTGGTATCAATATGCAGATAAAAGGGGGGCCCATTCATATGATATAAATTGTTTTGACAAGCCACTTATCCCAGCTATCTCCAGCATCTCCTATGTATGGCATCTTATTTAATTAAACCTTTCAGCTGTTGTTTACTGGATGCGTTTTAACATACTGTGTGAGATTTCCTGGGTAATTTCACTCCTGAGAGCTCCAATAATTCTACCTGTGTTCTTAAAGACAGCACTTAAAACCAAAGTCCGGTGCTCGGCAATGGTCCATGCTGGACACATAAATACTGTGAGTGAGAGCGCGACAGAAAGAGAGAGAAAGGGCAGGGAGAAATAAAGGAGACACATTCATCACTGTGTTCTCCATTACACTCCTCTCATCAGTTCTCATTTAAGAGGCCGTCCTGCCTCTCCTCTTTCTCTTTATTTCTTTCAATCCTCTCTGTAATGTTCCCTCTCATTTGGGGTCAAACATCAGAGCAGTCAGAGACAACAACGCTCCTGAAATGAGGTGAAATTTTTTAAATTTATCCTCCTCATTAGGTTTCGACACACTGCTCTGCATTTATTCTGGTTACAACCAGTTTTTATTATTGCACAGAAAAGATCAGAGGGCAGTTTGTACCTCGAGGTAGGTGTCTTCCAGCTCCCCATCATATATCCACCTGTATAGGAAGTTGAGAATGGGGTGTGACACCAGGCTGAGGATGTGTTGAACAAGCGCTCTCATCTGTGGGTCTCCCGTTTTCCCGTAGGCATGAACTGCTGAAGCCAGCTCGCCTCCCTTACGACCTGAATTACACGGAGTGAAGAGAGATTTAGAAAGCTACACGCAAGCACCAACCCACCAACTCCAAAACCAACACGGTACACGTGCACCCACCCTGGCAGAAGTCGACGAGGGCAGCGAGCGTTTTGAGCCGGACTTTAGGGTCGTACATCCAGACCAGTAGCCTCCTGAGGGTCAAACTGCTCTCTGTGCACACGTTCACACCCTGGTCATCCTCCACCTGCAACTACAGCACAGAGAATTTACCTTAGCTACCGACCTTTCCCATTGCACATTCCCCTCATTGTAAACATTGATTTGTTTACCTGTGAGTGGAGGACAGAGAGGAGCCTGTAGTACTCTTTCAGCTCCTGGTGGAGCGAGGCACAGAAGCTCTGAGGGGAGAAAAGAGGTCACGGGGAAAAAAAACACACAGAAACAGAAAGGTAAGCATTGGTGGAGGATTGCGTGATGAAACTAACATGAATGAATACATATGGCGCACAGACACACCTGTCCAACCAATCCAAAGGCCCGGTCGAGGCTCCTGGCATCAGTGTACTTCCTGACTTTGTTGTGGAGCCAGCCAAGTTCGGCCAGTCTGCCGCTGGTGTCCCTGAGGGACTTGCACAGCACCACCTAGTGAGTCAGAGCACACATTACAACACATATGACCACAGAGCGTTCCGTCTGCCACGTCTTAACTCTTCCACCAAGGCCAAAGTTGAGGCAAAAATATACTTGTTTGCTGGTTTCAAGACTGAACAAAAGCTTGTTAGGTGTATTTTCTAACATGTGGACGAAAGATGAACCCATCAAAGTTTGGTGTAAATCTGGATCCTTTTCTTTAAAAATGAGACAAACAGCATTGTCTTTGGAGATTGCCCTTCTAGTTCAACAACAAAAAAAAAAAAAAGACAACCCTGATGGTGATCCAAATACAGGAATATTTGTTCTCTGCTTTTCTGGAATCTGTAGTATTTGTTTAATGTAAGGCCAACCACTGTCTATGTAAAGGATACTCTAGCATGGACATAACCGTAATCTTAATCGTAATCACATCTTAAAAGCTAGTTTAATTAGAGATTACTGTAATTTACACAATGCATCCTCTATGACTAACAAGGCCTTCTCGCAGCAACTGACTTGTTTTCCGGCTGGAGAAAAGTTCCCATTTAATGACGCATTAAATTTTCATCTGCTTAACAAAAACCTTTTATCCCGGGAGCTTTACAGAGAGCTTAAGTGGCCAAAGCAGATTCCAAAATATCTCCATCCTTGACTCGTATGTCTCTGCTCTCAGTGGCTCTGTCTCCATCTGGACAGTGTCAGCAGATTGACCACAAGGCTAAGTTTAGCATCACGGAGTGGGAATATGGGAGAAGTTCCATGTATGGCCTGTCTATCAATAATCTGGCAATAAGGGGAGGAGTGGGGAATTTAAAACACTGACTGGACAGACAAAAAAAAAAGAGAGAGCGAGAGAGAGAGATCGATGTAACTTGGAGCCAAAAAGCTTTATATTGATCCGTTGAACCTTGATTCTAAAGTTCAACAACAGTCTTGATATCATATAATCTATTATGCCTAATAAGAAAAAGTGATCTTTGAGTGGTTGCAGGTTCAGGACTTGGATCTCATGAGTCCTGCAACACCTCCACATTTTCCTACACGAACCCTTTTGTCTTCACCTAATACCGATCATTGTGGGACAAATATATGAACTGCACCATCTTCTTACTGTATGAAATATGTGCACCCCGCTGAGCTGATTTGACTATTACAAGCTTTACGAGGTTGCAGGTTCAGGGTACCTTGCTGTCTATTTTGTAGCAATTATCCTGCGCGCTCATCTTGATGAACTTGCCGTCAATTCCCTGGAAGACATAAAGGACATCCCGCACCAGCGCTGCCTCGCTCACCTCGCCTGCAGAAAGCAGAGGATTATTGTGTCAGAGGAAAAGTGTGAACTGAAAATTAAACTTTAGGATCTCATGGAATCTGCATTTCTCAGATAATCTAATTGAGTAAAATGTATGACAACAGGACAGATTGGATGAATAATGCAACACACTATACAACAATGGGAACTACTAGGGGAGGTGACTTCTACTTTCTACAGGGTACGTCCTCTGAATGCACCATTTTATGTATTTAGACTGCTAATTAGTAATACAATACTAATAGTAATACTTGTTTTTAATCTCATGGTCTTTTCTTTGCACAGACATGCAGTCCTGAAACCCACATCGTATACACGCCACTCACCGGCTACATCGCCATCTCGGCGAGGACGCACCACTCTGACGGAGGGAACTGGAGGCCCGAGGGGTGGCCGAGCAGTGGGCGGAACCAGAGCGGAGCTCGGAGAGCAGCTTACAGGAAGAGTCCAGGCTAACCGTGAACCCAGAGGCTGGCTGCCTCCAGCTGCAGGCTGAGGTGGCTGACTGAAACACATATGCACATTTTACTTTAGTAAAATGTGCCATTGTCATTTCACCAACACCTAGATATAAAATTAAGTTCTTATATATTTATTAACGTTTTAAACATGTTAAAAAAAAAATCCAAGTTAACAGCATTAAAAGCATGCTAACAAAAACAGTTTTGGTCTAAGTGGATATTTCTTCCTTATTAACAAGCAAACGCTTGGCTTGTCTGCTGGGCCTCACCTCTGAGAAGTGTAGTGATCGGCATGAACTAACCCTAACTGTGTTTGTGCTGTTGGCGGCTTTTAAAGCTTTTTAATGTGATTGTCTGACTAATAATAAAAACCTGCTGCGGGGTACGCAGGCAGTCCAAGACGTTTTTGCTTGTGCGTCAGTTTTTGGTGAGTGAGATTCAGTTATTAGTCTGTTACTAATTAGCAGGTATCTGCGTCTGTACACTGCATCCATACAATTTAAAAATACAGCTCCCTAAAAATGCTTGCTAGCAACAGATTAATAAATTAAATTTCAATCCATTATCTAAATATGGTCACTTCTGACTCCAAAAACACAACATGTCAACACCCTAGATGCAAATATTGAGCCTTAAAAAGGAGAGTTCATGCAAATGAGTCCAGGATGAGGGTGGCACTATGGTGAAGTGGTTAGCACTGCTGCTTCACAGCCAGAAGGTCCTGGGTTTGAACCCACTGGCTGTCTGCGCCCTTTCTTTGTGGATCTGCTGTCTTTTTGGTTCTCTTCAGGTACTCTGGTTGACTCCCACGGGGACGCGCATGTTAGTTTAATTGGTGATTCTAAACTGGAGAAGTTGCAACAGTATAAACAGTGTAACACTACAAAGTGTAAATAAATGGTAAAGAGCTGTGGTGACGTCACTGAGTGCATGTGAACTGACGAATGCAGACAGCATAAATGGGCGCTTAGCCATGAAATATACTGGTGACATGTCCAGGGAGTACTCTGCCTCTCATCCAGTGACAACTGGGATAGTCTCCAGCCCTCCTACGACCCAGAATCGGGCAAGTGGAATAAAATGGATGATGTGGCTACGTCCTTCTTTTATATAGAATCTAAGGTTCTGACCATCACAGTCACAGCAAAGAACAGTACACAGTCAAGAGCTCAGAGCTCTGATTCAAGCTTAAAAAAATGCTACTTTGTTCTGATTTGCATTCAAATTTTGGTTTTCCTGGGAAATTCAACAGTTACTCTATTTTTTTTTCCCAAAGCACCTTCAGAGAGTGTTATCTCATCTTGTCAGATTAAACACTAGCTGGAATGTGTGGCATAGCCACCTACCATTGAAAACCAACACACCAACACATAATGCATTCCTCCATGACTCCTTGGGACACGTAGAAACAACCAAAATAAAACCTAATTCAATAAAGCAAGCCCGGCACACATCTTTAATTTACAACTGAATACAACGGGAACATTTTATGTTTTAAAGTGGAAAAAATACCCTTTAAAGGTGAACCCAGACGGCTCAATGGTCATTTTTTTCCCCACTCAAGCCCCTCTGCATTATTAACGAGAATAAATGGGGTTAAATGGCCTTCTGATGCCCCATAAAACAGTGTTTTAAGCGGTCAGGTTAAGAGGTGAGTTCGCTTTCTGCTGCCAAATGATGCCTCTTGTACCTGACCAGCGCTTCCTATACAAAAACATCAGATAAATAACCCTTCACTGCAGAGCTTGTCAGAAGCTGCTTTAAACTGCTGGCACGCGGCTCAGATATGAAGATCTGTAGTGTTAAACAATTTCATATGAAGATGCTCACCCTGCCAGCAGTGACTGCGGCGTTGGCGTAGGTCCGTTCAGGGTGTAAACTCCTAGACTGGAAATCCCACTGGTTCCGACACTTGCAGACAGGCCGGCGCTCCTCTCCCCATAGCCCAGAGCCAAGCTCTGGGGACGGGTGCAATAGAATGGGGTGGAGTGGGCATCCCTGGGGAGGGCTTGGGCAAACAGTGCCCCATAGTTTCCAACCTGGGAAGGACAATCAGACAGTGAAGGTCTCCAGTAAGTGTTTAAGTGGACCTATACTGCTTTTCCTTGTTTTCCATTGTATATATACTGTTAGAATGGTGGATGCTCCTATCAAGCAGGGTTCTAGGTGCGCAGGGGAGACAGTTAGCTATCAGGACGGTTCGCTATCATCACAGTTTGGAAATAAAAGCTGAGATGTTGATCTTTTGTCTTATATTCATTTTTTAATGTCAAACCCAAATGTTTTCAGTCTACACCAAAAATAAAGAGACTGGCCTCCCTATTCCAATACTTTTGGAGGAGAGTGTATATAGTGTATATATATTGAGACTCATGCAAAGCTACTCTAACAGACTCAAGAATATAGCATTAGAAATTAGCATAACAAGTCCTCTTTAAGCAATAAACATTTCTACAGGAAATCCCAGTCTTAAAATCTTGTGTACTGTGTGAGTGTGTTTGTGTGTGTGTGTGTGTGTACGTCCCTCACCCTGCTGGATGGTTTTCGGGGGTCTTCTGAAAGGCTAAGCAACAAGTAGAGAACCGACCAGCGATGCTTTAGAACAGCCTGGCAAAAAGGAAAATAAAATAAAAGAAGTGAAATGCCACATTTGATAAAACAAGATTGTAATCTGCAGGGTGACACTGGCGGCTGGCACGCTACAATAATTAAAAAAAACAAAAACAACTACTATACAATTAATGGGCAGTATTATCAGCCCTTCTGAATGCATTAATCTGAACCAATTTAAAGCAGGCCTGCGTTTTATATGAGGATGCTGTATTATAAGTCACGTGGGAAATTGTTCCTTTAAAGTTTTATTACCTCCGGGGTAATAATAGATTTCAGAAAAAAATACAAATACCAACCTGTGTCTGAAGTTTTCTGTGCAACTCTGAGAACAGAGCTGCATCCGCTTCTCTCCGCTGCTTCAGCACTGTAAGAGCATTTAGACCGACGCTGTTAGATGGGGTGTCTCCTGCACTACTAGCTCGTTTAACAGATCGGCAATGCTGGAAATGCTGCTGTGATGAACAGGTTTTTAATAAAGAAAGTTAGCAGACTCCAAACTAACTACTCACGATAAAGCATATTGTGTTTGCATTCATATTAGAAACCAACCTGCAGCTCTGGTATCCCCTGTCACAACCTTCATTTAGAGCTGCAGGTCAAATGGTCTTCCTTTAGCTGTTACGGGAATAAATTCTTTCATATGCTTAAACGCACTCAAGTTAATCTCATTTAAATCTCTGACTGTATCAAATTATTAATACAAAAATCCAGTCATCACTTTCATGGCAATGTTACAACCTAAATAAAAATATTTGTTGCCATAAGTCCACCTGGGACAAATAAACACTGTACAGTAAGTGCTGTGCTATTTTGGTTTTACTGTCTGCAGCAAGGTTTGGATCAATGTTTTCCCACTAATGGTGTGACCTTGTTACCATTAGAGTCAAACAGGATTCTCTACTATGGTGCAATAAAGATTTCCAGCATATGTATTAAAGCTGACTTACAGAGTACATTCTGACATAAGGGGATCAGATGTCAAGCTGACTGAATGAAGTATTATACAGTGGATTACAATGGATTTGCTTTCACTGAAAGGGGGCATCAATCCAAATGCCACTCACGCTCTTTCTTGATCTTCTCTGACACCAGAAACTCGTCTCGTTCAATAGTGGGGGCATAGTTACTGCCAATGACTCGTACGGCATACTGGAACTGGTGGGCAACTTCAGCTGGAAAAACAAACATCAAGTAATGACTAACAGCTTGAATGAACGTACAAATGACAGATTGTGTTGACTGGGAGATTTCCTCTGCATTTCTTCCCCCATAACATCACATTGCTCATAATGTTATACTCCTTTTTCAAAAGTAAATGAAGGATATAACATTATGAACTTACAGATTAGGATACTGTAGGTTTGCCATTACTTTAATAAGGATGATGAATAATGGGACGCTGTTACAAACACTTTGGATGTTGTTTTTTAAAAGCTTTTTTTTCAGTCTTGCCAATTTCAGTGACAGGAAAAACACGGCATTTGCTTCTGCCGCTATCTCCAGCAGGGGCCTGTAGCTAGCCATACAACTGCATCCAATTTAATACACAGATTACAATCAGAGCTAAGGGGCTAGCAATCAGACAACTGAGAAGCACTTTACTAAATCAGAAGTAACGGTGTAATCCAGTGACTGCTGGAAACACGGTGAAGCTGTAAAATGGTATGCAGCATCTGGCCAAGCCAATAGACTGACAGATACGCGGACCGAGCCCCCAGCTACGTCCCGTTTTTCAACACAGCTAAAGCGATAGCTGCAAAAATCAATACATATTCTTAAAGATCTTATCTTGACATTACCGTGTGACATGTTTACTCTTAAAGCCGTTAAGAAATTAGTAACATGCTATCTTCGATTCGGCAAATGTCCGAAAGACTGAGCGTCTGTCAATCAGTAAAACTTAAAGCGTTTTCTATAACATTCAGTTGGAAAAACAAGCCGGATGAGTCGGAGCCAGTGGTTTAAAATGTTTAAAAAACAGTAGAATAAGGGCTGTCTAAAATGAAATATCAATGCCGAATTTGCCAGTGGACGTCAAAGATGTATATACTATTTTCCTGTTTTGTGTAGTGTATATATGATTAACAAGGGTGTGAAAAAAACAAAAACAAGATTTTTTTGAATTGGGTTAGGTTTGGAATTCTCTGACTACTACAGTAGTGCGTTAGCGCGCAGCTTGCTAGCGTCAAGGGATGTACCTTCGCTTTTCCCCGTGATTCTGCAGCAGAGGCTTTGGAGGAGGACATTAGGTGATTTCTGATCCAGGGTTGCCATGCTGTCCGTGGCAAACGTGCCGTGTATTCCCCGATAAATGAATAAACGTGACTGAATAATATGAACTAACTGCAATCACCCACTACGAACAACGCCATTTTGACAACTTTAATCAAGCTAGCGCGACGCAGGAACAATATGACAACGACCGGCGCCATTTTCCCTTCAAAGTAAAAGCATGGAGTTCCCCAGCTGTTTGATAAAAGCTTTAACGACCATGGTGAACAATTGATAAATAAAGTACGAACACAAATAGAGGCACTGTGGCGCAAAAAAACAATAAAGAAGTCAATCAGTATGATAGTATAGGGGCAACAAAGTCAGATAAAATAACTAGCTACATGAATGTGTGTGTGTGTGTGTGTGTGTGTGTGTGTGTGTGTGAGAGGCAGTGAATGTTAGTTGAACTGTATAAAGCACTTTGTGCAACATCTATGTCTGATATTTTATTATTAACCAGTCTGATAAATATGTAATAAACCAAAATAAATAACACTAAAATTAAAAGTATATTTATGACAATACTTGGCTTTGAAACGAAATAACTCCGCTATCTGGGTTTTATTTTGAAGGCTCCAACAGGAAACTGTTGTCATCATTGTCACTTTTACGCCTGGCTTTCCACAGAACCCGCCTAAAACCGTCTCCAGGAAACAGACGGTGGACAAGTGAAAGAAAATATTTCCCTCCTGAAACGCGGTGCCGTAGATTTTAAGTTCTGACCCCGCTGACCTGACTAATATTTAACGATTACAAACTTCACGACTGCAGTAAAAACTTTTATCATAATTCTAAATATTATGAAATTATCTTCGCAGTTTAAACCGCACCTGAAAAAAGTGGGTGAGAGGAAATCAGATGTGAGAGGAACAGTAATTTTGTCTAATTTCATATAAGTAGAATCACAAATGTGATTAATATGAGTAGTAAATAAAGAAACAAATAAGATTAGTCTCACTTTGTAAATTGTGTATATATTGATACAGATATTTCTGATACTTTTTAAAAAAAATGATTTCAGCACTATCTCTGCGGACAGCATCAGCATGTGGTTTCGGGGTGCAATCATCCCAACATGTGGGTGTGTGTGTTTAAGTTCAATTTAATTTAGCATTGGTGCAACAGGCCCAGCACAGGAAAAGAAAACACATCTGATCAATAATTACTAATCACAAACACTAGAGCGCGCATGCGTTCACCTCGGTGCCTGAGACACCACCTGGCTCCGCGTGACGTAGATGAAAGAAAATCTCCTTTGGCCGCGGCGCGAGACAAGAAGATTATTAGTACACGCGCAAGAGAGAGAGAGAGAGAGAGAGAGAGAGAGAGAGAGAGAGAGAGAAGGGAAAGAGGGAGAGCGAGAGAGCCGGATATTAGTTTGGCTCCAATCAG
>VUQJ01002763.1:10214-25367 GCA_015108635.1 Andinoacara biseriatus | reverse complement strand
GATTAAATGTCAGAAGCGCCTCAAACTAAAGCGTCGCCTCTACTCGAGCAGTAGCGTTTACTCCCCTAGTGACCTACATTATCAGCTGCTAACAAACATTAGCAGCTCACGCTGCACACCAGTTAGCAAAAATATAGCATGTCAGACCTGCCTTTGTTTATACGGAGATGCGGCCACGCAGCATCCGTGTAATTTTATCTATGCCAATAAGCCCCTCGCGTCTCTCATTTGTTAGAAGCCTGGTTAAGTGAATAGTGCATTTTAGCACTCGACCATCCACTGCACACTACTTAACTTAAAATGTTTAAGAATTAGTGTTTCAAGTCACCATTCACCAAGACTTAGTAAACGTTAGCTAACAGGTAACGACGGAAAATGTGACTCAAAAGAATGGCCTAAAGCGTGGTTAAACCACGCCGACGGGTCTTCATATGTGGCAAATAATCTTATTTCTATATACACTATATTCCCCTTTTTGTCCAGAGAAGCGATGCCATTTTGGCACACTTTTGAAGCCAGTTTGGTGCTCAGTGATATATGCTGCGATATCTTCCAAAAGCATGCGAGTGCATGAAGATTGCAAGACCATATCTAACATTTTCAGATACGTAAAGTTGAGTTGTTTACTTGCAGTTAATTACCACTAATCATATTAAAGTTATAGGAATAACGCGGTTATTATTTAACACGTTCACAGTCACTCAAAAGTTAGCTAGTCTGTAGAGTAAAAATAATAGCTTGGAGTAGCAGTAACACAGCACCAGCTAGTCACAGGACTGAAAGTCTTATAGCCACGAGTGTTTTCTCTGCCAGCTTGCACATGTACTAAACAACAGTGAATAAATCAGTCGTTAAAGTGAAGTTTTCCCAAACGTCAAAATTAATTTTAGGCGCTCTCGTAGATTTTAACGTTGCCTCGTGAAAATTACTTCTACGTGAACAAGTAGGTATCCTGCTCGCTAAACAATAAAACTGCGTCTTAATAAGATTATCGCATCCCGAAGTTTTCACGGCATCAAAGACTATACCTTACAGACATGTGGGCGAAACCGTTAGCATTTAGCATTAGCTGTTCGGCTTTTTTGGCTTTGCTCATGGAAGAAAAGACTCCCGGCACTCTAAAACCAAGCTTCTTACATTTTGAAAGCGATTTAAACAATGCACCTTCGTAGCTAAGGTTAACATCTTTTCCTGTATAGAGCTAGCTACCTCATTGAGCGGATGCCCACGCCGACCAAAAAGGAGGCAACTTTCCAGCTGTGGACGAGAGAAATGAAAACAGAAAGCGGCGACAGACGCAGCTTATTCCCGTTACCTCAAATGCTAAACTGGATTTAAAATTAAATTAAAAAAAAAAAACAGCAGCCTTTTGTGGCTCGAAGATGTAAAATCCAGAAGTCAAGCCAAGCAAGAAGTGATTGCCTGTCGCTGTCTTCAAACAGTGCGTGCTGGTGTTTTATATTAGCAGCAGCGTCACATCCCCTCTCCCCTACAGGCGTGTTTAACCCTCTGTATCCTGCGACCCTGAAAGTAGGACCACTGACTGGAGTCAAAGGGTTTTTTCCCCCCTTCTTCTTTTTCTTCGTCTTCTTTTTTTTTGGTCTGGGCAGCAAGACTTGTTCACGTGACAGCTTTACGATACTGAAAGGCAATCAGACTTTTTTTTTATCACTAACAATTTGTCAGTCTGCTCCCAGCAAAGGGACAAATACTAAATGGTGACGGTTTTTACATTTAATTTTAAACACTAACGCTATCGCCTAAAATAACCCAATTTTGGGTTATTTTGTGTAATTAGCTAAATGTAGCGCATTTGTACACCATCCCCACGTGTTACCTATAGGCTATTGGTGTAGCTACTTGGCAGAATTATGTAGACAGAGAACCCTGAATGGTGACTGGTTCTCCGTAGTGCGTGCGTATAAACTTTAACAAAGTAAAAGTGAAAGTCACGTGCCTTAATGTCCTTAACCTGGTGAAACATTTTGTTGAATATAAGCAGCAACACTGGCTAAATTGTGGTCACATGTAAAGGTTCTTAACAGAATTAGGTGCACTGAAAGGCCAGCACAAACCACATTTTATTCACATGATAGCACTTGTAGGAAGCGTACAAATACACAACATGTACTTCAGCTCAGACTGGCTTTGCTGACTTAAGGAAAGGACCTTTTTTGTGCTTATCAAATGATCTTTTTCTATATTATTAAGGAATGCTAAAACCTTATTGTGTGTGCATATTGAAAAGTCGACATGTTGCTTTCGGTTCGAAGAAGAAAAGCAAGTTCAACCACTATGGGAGAAGGATGTCCCCGTGCACATTCATGTTACTTAACATGCCAGCAGCATGAATGTTTGGCATGAAATCACTTTTGAAAACTTCAATATATGACATGTATTGACATATGACATATAATATATGTCATTATCTTGCATGCTTTGAAAGGGAAGAAGTAAGATTTACAAAAATCCAACACAGATCTGGTGCAGTCAAAATATTTTGCACATACATGACTTCACCAGCCTCTAGAATGTGTCAATTTATTATTATTTTATTACTGAATGTATTCCAGACATTTAGTAAACAGTGTGCAAGACTGAGTTATGATCACTTTAAGCGCTTGTTGCTGGTACTTATGCACCCAGCAGCCAAATAAGCAGCTAATCATCTATAACTGGGTGTGTCAGAAGTTAGTGGTTCATTCACTTTAAACTTGTGTATTCAACATAGCAGCTGTCTGTGTAACATGCATGTTTACATAAGTCAAGCGTAAAGCAGTTCTTACAAACTTTGTGAAGTCTGCAAAATTGATGAGTGGATGAAAAGAGCCAGATTAAAATAATTTATCAAAAGAAGGTGAACCTTTTCTTTTAGCATTTGGCCATGTGACTCTCGTGCAACAATAGCTACAGTACAACTGAGTGTTTGAGGTAACTGTTGATTAGTACTGCACATCAGTTTAAAGGAATGCCTCCCATTGCGCTGTACCAAATAGCTTTAGCTGTGGGATTTTTGGGGTTGCCTTTAACTATCTCCCTTCAGGAGACTCCCCAAACTTTTCTGTTGGCTTGATATAAGGATTTTGACTCGACTGTTCCAGCATTAACTTTCTTCTCGCCTGACTGTTTTTTTAGAACAGGTTGTCGTCTTGCTGTGTGCCACATTCGCTCTAGATTCCAGTCGGATGTCCTTACATTCCATCACTGACAACATGCTGCAGCTAAACAGAGCAGCCAAATCAGGCCCAAACAATGATACTCCCACATTGTGTTTCACAAAGTGTGCACTGTTCTCTCCTCTAAAATCCTACCACTTCTCATTTGAATCACACAAAATAAAAATTCTGTCCATACAACATTACTCTAATAGCGTCTGCAGTGATTGTTTAATCTTGGAGCAATATTTGTTGGACTCCTCTAGCCACTACACGAGGAGTGCCGGACAGGGCCACAGAACAGCTTAAACCCAGCTGCTTTCTTTGTATAACAGCCTAGTGTCTCTTCCACACTTTTGAGACAGTGTAGGGAGACACAGCAAACCATCTTGTGTCAACATGTATGGGTGTGCCATCCTGGAGGAGCTGGAAAAACTGTGCAACCAGAAGGAGCTGCAAGTACTACTACCAGCAGTGACAATGACACAAACAAAAAGCAAAACAAGAGAAAAATCAGCCAGGCGGGATAAGCAGAGGGCAATCTGTGGCCACAATCTAAGATGAGGGCTGCTAGATTTGAGTGCCAAGGTGACTCAAGGGGATCCATTTCCCACTCTGTATTTGTGTTAAAGTAAATGTGGGTCATTACAGATATGGGTCAGTGGTTCTTTTATGCACAGTGGCTATTCTAAGCACTTGCTTCAGCCTTGTTTATCCTCCCTGCAGCATGCTGCTCACTCCTGCTTTGACGGTGCATCAAAGAATTTTCAGTGTGTGTGTGTGTGTGTGTGTGTACGAGGGGCAGAAGGACCAGGTTAAAAATAGCACCTGGCAACTTATGACAAGCCATTTTTATTGTCTTAGAGCCTGCTCATAAATTCAATGTTATTATCTACATGGCCTGCATCATTCAAAGCAAGATTTAACCTCAAGTGCATTTGCAAAGTGTGTGTGGACATGTAAACTGACCCAGCTACATGAAGTTCATTTACATTGGTAACCTTGGAAGCATGTAGTCTGTGAAAGTGAACTGAGGACACATTGTCGTTTTGATTTTCTGTGACTATTACTAAAATGTCATTTTCATCTTGCAGCAGAGAAATGTGGAGCAATATAAACATTAATATAAATATAAATTATAAAGAAAAATTGTATTTTAATTAAAATAATGTCTAGTTTTATACCTGAAGATGTTTCATTTTTCCCCCCTGTTCTTTCCCACTGACTTACCTCTCTGGGCCTAGGCCAGCCTGGATCCGTGTGGCTTTGTATCGCTGAGCTGCCGTTTCATGACCATGTGAGCTTTGCCGGGCATAACGTTCCCCTTCCCGGGATGAAACATTGGTACATGAGCGCTGTGTGTCCCCTACAAATCTTTGATAGTCTGCCTTCTGGCTCTCTTTCTCTCCTTCTCGAAAGTGCTCATACCCAAACCCCTCCATCCAAGGTCAGCTTCAGAATAACAGTGACTTGTGATTAAATGTAACTTACAATATCAGAGAAAATATCAGAGTTGAAGGTAAAATTTAGCCCAAAACACCCTGAATTAATACGAATGTCATCTCCAAAGTTTAGTAAAAGTCAAGGAGTTCCAAATGCAAATTCTTCATTTGTTTCCAAATAATATATATTCTAGATTCCATTGTGGCTGCTCCATTTTCTCGGATGCTGCTTTCCACAGCCTGGTTATGAATCTGGACATAGGTATTCCCACAGAGGTAAAAACAGAAAAACCCTTCGCAGGCTACACCATCTGTCTGTGAACTAAACGCACCTGCCTACAAAAAGGCTCCAGTCACCTCTAGGCGTGTCAATAGAGGGCGTCACCTTGGAGATTCTCCCACTGAGAGGGTGTTGCTGTGGAAATGATGCCAGAAACAGCACTTTGTTGTGGAGAGGCTGTTGTGCAAAGGTCTTCAAAATCTTACTTGAAATTTTCGGTCATGAGGGAGGAGGGCAGTGGACATTGCGGAAGAGCACAGTGACAGCCCCGTAGTGTGCTCATGTCTGGGATAAAGCAGTCATTGCCCTGAGCATTGAATACAGGTTGAATGGAGTGAGTGGTACTGTCCTGTTGAGTGCTCCGTGGAGCTCTCTTTATGTCTTGCTCACTCTATGTACGGGTTAATCCTGCTTTCTATCAGCGGCACCACGTCACGTTCACAAAGAGGATTTCAGAATTAGTCTGAACAGCACTAGAGCGAATTGCTCTGCGAAGAGAGCAACACATTCTGGAAAAACCACAAACACAAAGCAACATTTACAGAAATATTTCTCACAGACAACTTAAAACTTAGATTTAGCTCTTCACACCATGACCGGCAGGGTATGATTTTTACAGCTTCTCCAGTTTTGTACAGACCTCAGAGAAGGTAATAGCTTGCATTCCAGAGCTATCAGCCTGTATAAAAAAAAAAAGCTTTGGTGTTATCATTCTTCCTGCTAAAAAATAAAAATCAGAGACCGAGGTCAGACTAGCAATTTAAAACAACATTATTTGTACCCGCACACAGCAGAGCATGGATTCCACAAGTTTAAGTGTTACATAATTGCTGTGAATGTCTTCAAAAATATGTTGCTTTCAAATCATTATCCCACATATCTGCAAGTGTATTAGGTTTATCTCGCCAAGTTGGTTGTTTTTCACATAGAAAAAGGTTGGATCTTAAACACATTTAGTGTCTCGTGCACACAGTCCAATCTAAATGTTGTGTATTTGGTGAAACCTTTGTAAAACTCTTTTATCCATGACTTCAGAGGGCATCACCATAACATTAACAATAACATGATCACTTATTTCCTAGCTCTAATCTAACCCTAACATGACCGCCTTAAACTGTGTATGTTATGGGGACTTGCGTCAAGTCTGCTTCAAGTGAGGTGAAGCAGTGTTTATGTTTATGCACAGCTCTCTTGAGGTCCCACCACAGTATTTCAGTCAGATTAAGGTCTGGACTTTGGGCCACTTCAACATCTTGATTCTTCTTTTTTTTTTTTCAGCCATTCTGGTGTAGATTTGCTGCTGTGCTTGGGATCATTGTTCTGCTGCATGATCCAATTTTGTCTTAAGTTTTAGCTGTTGGACAGATGGCCTCATGCTTAGAATACTTTAAAAAGGAGTTCATGGTCAACTCAAACACTGAAGGGTGTCCAGGTTCTGTGGTTGCTTTTAGGCAAACATAGCCACTGTGTATTATGGTCAAACATTTCCACTTTGGTCTCGTCTGTCCTAAAGATGTTGTTCTAGAAGTCTTTCTTCAGAAGTAACCTTGCAAAACTAAGCCATGCTGCCATGTTCTTTTTAGAGAGAAGAGGCTTTCCCTTCCAAATAAATCATACGCTTTAGCCTTTTTCTAACTGTACTATCATTAACTTTAACATTTAATATGCTAACTGAGGCCTGTAGAGTCTGAGATATAGTTCTTAAGGTTTATTTTTGCAATTTGTCTGATATTTGAGATCAGTAAACTGCCAGGACTTCTGCTTTTATAGAGATGGTCACATTTGCTAGTGATCAGCAGCACTTTGCTCTTAATTACTATGGAAACAGTAAGGCTGTAGTACTTTTATTTTTTTATATCAGCAGAAACACAGTATATACTGTGAAACACTGAAAGTGTTACTGTATAGTCTACAGTATATTCTAAATATAAAGATATATTCTAAATGCCAGTGCTGATGATTTTACTCAAGTTTTTTTTGTCTTTATGAAGATGACTCCATAATGCAAATGTATAAACAGTTTTAGGTCCACTTAACATGAATTATACCTGGACCAAACACACACAGAGAGGCAGTCACTCTCTTCAAAGGATCACCTCCAGGTGACTGACTGTTTGTGACAGTTGGTGAGACATTAAGATGGAAAATCCTCTTAGGGTGTTCTCTGGGGCTCTTGTAAATCCCCCCATTTACAATTCACACTTATCTTCAACACATGGTAACTATTTCCTCTCAGACCACACCGAAATAACAAAATAAATCATCAGACTGACTTTTTGAATGATGGACATGAGTTAAACATATATTGGTTTGCATTCTGAATGGATTTGTGCAGTGATCCTGCTGCGCTCTCTGACTGTAGACCATTGGCGCTGTAGTGCCTGAAATTTATATAACACTATGTAACATGTTTGTTTTTGACAAGCAAGTGTTATTTTCTAACTTTTTTTTTTAATGTAAAGCAACAAATGTCCGTTGTTCATGTCAAACTTTGCTTTTGTCGGTTTTAGAATGGTTCATTGCCCCCAAATAGCTAAATTTTCTTGGAGTGTTTGGTTGCACATTGTGAACTATTTGAGAGGCTTCATGAAACCTCAGCAAATTCTTCTAAACTGTGGAAAATTTGTGTTTGATCTGAACAGTTAAAGAAAGATTGGATCAAATTGCATTTTTATCACATCAATTTATTGTAATTTTTTTCTTTTAATTGAACATTTTTACCATTTTTAAATCAAACCCAGGCCTTCCGGATGGTATTCTAATTGTGACTAACCACCACGCCACCCTGCTGCCCTAGTAACTGGCATTTTTTGGGAAAATGACAAATTTGTAAAATCATTGTACGAACCACAAAACCAAAGTTGTGGCATCATTCATATAAGGGAAATTATTATGTAAGAGCAGCAAGAAAAATACAATCTACAGTAACTAAACAACAAAGTGAGCGTGCCAACGATGAGTACTAAACTATACATCTATAAACAAAATAGTTAAGATAAAGTCATAAAAATGTATGTACAGAGAGTAGTGCAACCTGCATTGATAAATAAAATAAAATAACATTTAATATATACACTATAAATAAATCGGAGTGTGTGTGTGTGTGTGTGTTAGTTTTTTTGCATGTACAGAACTAGAAAAACATTGTTTAAACCCAAAGACAAGACAAAAGTGGGAATTTGTTACATAGTGAAATCTGGCATTAAAGGGTGGTTGAAGAACTAGAAGGATCACACTCTTAATTTCACATGTGCATGTCCTTAAGTTGTCCCTCATCACTTGATTACATTTATCATAATGGATATCATGTGCACAGTGTGGATAGTCATTGACTGGCTGTGATAAATCAGAGTCATAAGATTGAACATGTGAGGAACTACTCTATGAAACACTATGATATGCACTACTTCGAACTGCTGACCTTATATGAATGGAGTAAAGTTATTTTCATGCACTGAAAATCCAAAATTTGTCTCAGAGGCCTTCCTGTAAATGATAAATGAACAGCTTGTCCAGGAGAGACAGGGCAGTATTGTGGCTAGAGTAAATGGATCAGGTGGTATATAAGGCATGGCTAAAAAAAATAAAAATTAAAAAAAAACCCTCATCTTTCAGACATGCCTGTCTGTCGCAGGGCATGAAGAAATCCTTGAGGATTCTCCTTTTCCTGTGGTGACATGTTGACATCTCTATTATGAAGAAATTGACAAGGGAGACAAAGCAAGAACTGCAGGACTGTTTCCACTGCACTGATTGGAGTGTCTTTGAAGCTGCTACTGAAAATCTGTACGAACTGACTGACACTGTGACAACCTACATCAGTTTTTGTGAAGATATGTGTGTGCCAACCAAGACCTTTCGCACATACAGCCAACGACCCGGCATCAGTGTGGAAAGGCCTTAAAGACATCACAAATTACAAGAGCCCACCACCCCCTACTGAGGCAAACAAAGACCTGGCTGACGATCTCAACACCTACTACTGTAGGTTTGAGAGAGACAAGTCTACAACTCTCACCGTCTCCAGCCAGACAACAACTGCCCTCTTCACACCCCTACTCTCACTCCCTGATCAAGCTATTATCAGTCAATCTACTGGAATGATAATGCATGAAAAGGAGGTGAGCCAGCTTTTTAAGAGACAAAAGATTAGGAAGGCACCAGGTCCAAACGGTGTCTCCCCCTCCTGCCCCAAAACCTGTGCTGACCAGTTGGCTCCAGTCTTCACGCAGAGCTTCAATAAATCCTTAGAACTGTGTGAAGTCCCCTCCTGCTTCAAAAAATCCACCATTATTCCAGTACCCTAGAAACTCCCCATCACAGGACTAAATGACTACAGGCCTGTCACACTGACGTTTTTGGTGATGAAGTCCTTTGAATGTCTGGTGTTGGCTCACCTGAAGAATGTCACAGGACACATGCTGGACCCCGTGCAGTTTGCCTACGGTGCAAACAGGTCAGTGGATGATGCTGTTAACATGGGACTGCACTACATCCTACAACACCCTGACAGGGACATATGCTAGGATCCTGATATCCTCTCCTCAAAACTCTCAGTTCACTGTACCTCCTGCCATCTGTCAGTGGATCACCAGCTTCCTGACGGACAGAACACAGCAAGTGAGGCTGGGAGAAATCACTCCAGATAGACTGTTAATCAGCACTGGAGCTCCACAAAGATGTGTCCTGTCCCCATTGCATTGACAGACCTGACAGTTAAACTCCTTAAGTTTGCGGATGAAACAAAAGTCATCGGACTCATACTAGACGGTAACGAGTCTGCATATTAGTGGGAGGTTGAAAGGCTTTCGCTTTGGTGCAGTCAGAAAAATCTGGAGCTAAACATGCTTAAGACTGTGGAGATGACAGTGGACGTCAGGAGACACCCCTCATCAATGATTCCCCTCACTATAACCGACAGCCCTGCGATGACAGTGGAGACCTTCAAGTTTCTGGGAACCACCATCTCTCAGGACCTGAAATGGGAGCTCAACATCAGCTCCATCCTCAAAAAGGCCCAACACACTTTCTGCACCAACTGAGGAATAATGGTCTACCACAGGAGCTGTTGAGGCAGTTCTACTCCACGATCATTGAACCTCTCTTGTGCTCCTCTATTACAATCTGGTTTGGAGCAGCAACAAAACAAGACAGGAACAGACTGCAGAGAACTATTAGAAAAAAATCATTGGTGCTCCTCTGCCCAACCTTCAAGACTTGTTCACTTTTAGAACCAGTAAACGGGCAAAGAAAGTCATCACAGACTCCTCACACCCTGGACACAGTTTATTTCAGCTCCTTCCCTCAGATCACTACACAAAAACTACCAGACACTCAAACAGTTTCTTTCCTCATGCCATCACACTCATTAACAGCTGATCAATAACATTGATCTCTACTGTTGGAGGTCATTTTATCTTTGCTCTTACATTTCATTGTTTAAGAGTCTGTTCAGATGTAATATAAAGTGTTGTTTGATATAATGCAGAACCAAGGTTGGTGCCATTGGGAACTTTGTGTTCTCACTCTGTCTGGGCAACAGTGAGTCACTTACGGAGACTAAACAATAATAGAAAGAGAGACTCCGATGGTATTCAGTTCCGATTTGGATTAATCTGTAATCTGTGTGAAAATGACTAATTAAATTCAATAATTGAACTTATTCCGTTGTTTTTGTGTTTTTCCTGAACGATTAACAAACGCGCAGAAACCAAGTAAAAATGAGCTGTTCTTAGGTTTCAAAACTACATACATTGCCTAAATGTTGCACACTATTGTTGTTACACTACAATGCACACTATTTTACTATATTTTGTATATTGTATAGTTCTTAAATTACACCGCACCTTCCTTTCCTAGATTTGTATTTGTATAGTTTATAGCATTTAAGGTAAATTATATGACACTGTATAGTGCTAGAGAGACACCCACAACCAGAACCAAATTCCTTGTATGTGTAAACATTCTTGGCCAAAATAAACCTGATGAATGTGTGTCCACATTTGGTTCACTTTGTGTCACAATGACAGTTGCCATCTAGTGGTTGTTTAAATCTACTGTAAATTTACTTTCAGCTGTTATGTGGATGGTCTAGAGTTTCCAAGATGCATATTTTTGGAAAGTGGGAAAAAGTGGGTGACTGTTGAATTAAAAAAGACAGAAGAAAAAACATTCTCTTGTATTTGCATACATTAACTTGATGGCTTGCTAGTTAAATCTTTTATGCGAACCGTAATACTTAACTGTAAAATAAGACCGGTTATTGTCAAGAAATTCATTATTAAATGTATTTTGGATGAAAAGAAATATTGGCTTAAAGAGAGTTAGCAGACAACAAGTTGCCCTAAAAAAAGAACTCAATGATCTGAGACATTTTTCAAGGAGCACCTAGAGTAACTAATAAAAGAATCCACGTAGATCTTTGGTTTTCTATTTTTGGCAAGTCAGCACTTTCATATAACTGCTCTTCTACATGCTCTGTAAATAAGTTTTATTTAGATTGATTTTGATGAGTTTCTATCCTTTACTCAATCCAGAAAACAAATTGTCAGGAATTGGGTACTGCTTCCACCACCATATTTTTTTGGTACTGGAACAATAATTGTGGCCCACTCACTGGTTGTCACAAGCTTCTGAACCCCATTCTTTACCAGCGCTGCTCACCTTCCACCTTGGGTCTGATAATGTATGGCACAGATCTTGCTTTCAGAAACACGAGCTTACTGCCAGGTTTTACATGCAGCTTCACTGTAACATCTTTCATGCACCTACCTCATCACGGAGAGCGTCCTCGTGCTTCTCCAGTATGACCTGCAGTTGAGTGGACACTGCAGTGGAGTCAGACGCTTTATGGTACACATCCATGTGCACAGTAATGCTACCATAATTACTACTGCAGATATTTACTCTAATTTTAAATGGCAAACCAAGAAAAATAAGAGCACATATTTTGACTTTAGTAAGTTCCTCAAATTTGTCAAATACAAAAATTCTGTACGCTTTGATAGCACCCATAACTAAAATCCCACAGATCTGCACACACAAATACGCAACAAAACACAAAAGTTCAACTTTGGCGACATCTGGCGGTTTTTCTGTGAAAAAACTTCGACTGGTTCCGTCCCCTTTTTACGTCACTAAACGTCACCAGGAAGCAATCCGGACCCAAAGCGGCATCATGGCGAAGTACACAGACCCACGTGAGTGGCAAATAACTAATAATTAAAAGTGCAAACGCTGGTTTTAGCTCGCGGTCCTTTTGTTGTTGATTTGCGCTGGCAGTATATCTGCCGGCTGTAACATTCATTAGATTAGCAGTGTTGACATTAGCTCTTACACTTAAGAGGTTTTCTTTTGGCAGACATCGATGGAGTTGCTGAGGAGACGCCTGAGCTCTCTGACGGTGATGATGATGACGCTGATGATGAAGAGCAGTGGCAGTGGATGGAGGAGGACAGTCAGCCAGTTACCTGTTTGTTCTGTGACAGGTGAGATCAGCCTGTACTGGCTGTACCTTTTCGTAAAGAGTGTAAAAAGAGTGCAAAATTGCATCAGTGTTTTTCAAACACGTTTACATGCAGGTAAATCGGACTTAGCGTTCAAGTTGAATATTTATATTTTACATATTTTGTTTCTGAGTTGCCTGGGAACATTTTTCTTGCTACATGGAAGTGATGAACCACCAGATTTCAATTATTTGGATTGGTGAGTACTTTTGGCAATATAGTGTCCCTGTGGAGGATGGAGGCAATATGACGAGCTTCCTGATCTGTGCAACATATGATGTCCTTCCATCACCTGCAAACCTAAACCGTTGCGTGAGTGAGGATGCAGCCTGACCCCTTTGTTCAGCTTCAATCAATCTCAAGCACATACAGGTTGCTTGTAATACCAACTTAATGCAAAGCAGATACATCCGGAGACACAACCAGTTGTTGAGATGCCTGGCAGCTGCACTGAAGGACAAAAGAAGAACAACCAACATATCGCCACATATTGCCCAGGCTACCCTCCCACACTGGATACATCTACTGTAGCTATGGCCTGGGACCAGAGAGTATTTGTTGACCTAGAAGCTTACAATATGCCAGTCTTGCAACAGATACAGAAGACCGGGGCTCGACAGTCAAGATTCGCCCAGTTGAGGTGGGCTGCAGTGGACACTGTGGTGGGCCTGGTGTTTAAGCTTTTAATTTCCCAACCGTGTCAGAGGTTTACTGACACAAGTTTTTACAGTATGCTTTGTAATAAAAATGCAATTTGTTGTGTTATTAAGTTATTAAGGGAAAATTATTTTTCCTCCAAAAGACACACAGAAATTTTTTTAGAAAATTTAGAGTTAAAACTAAACGTGTAGACTATCAGCACTAAAAAACTTACACTGTGGAAACAAAATGTCAGCCAGATGTTTGCAGTAGGATACTACAGAAAGAAAATGATGCTCAGAGTCACTTGACATCATATCATTTCCTTTTGGCCACAGATTCTGATCAGTATCACATCTGATGCTCGTCCTTGAAACATAAAAGGTGAAGAGCTGACACGTATTAACCCATCCTCTGCTCTTCATCTCTTGTCTTTCTTAAACCACCACACATCCTCACTGCTCTTCTTATTTGATAAGCTCCCATAAAATGTTTCTCCGAGCAGCTCCGCCATATTCATCTTTTTAACTCTGCTGTGTTCAAGTTTAAATTTTACATTTTGACAATTAGAGGGACTATTGTTACACCACGAAATAACAATGCAATAATGCCAGCATATATTTGAGATAGTAAAACTGATCAACTGATTTAAAACGTATTTTTTTATTTATTTTTGAGCCCAAAGACATTTACAGCCAGTATTTTTTTCAAACTGCAGATTGTACTTTCCTAAATATCCAAATGCATTTGCACACTGCAGATGCTCTTTTTGACATGCAGTGGTTGACCCAGAGCAACTGAGAAAAAGTGCTGTGTGTGTTTTAAGATACTGCACAAAAATATATAAATAACACAGATTTAAATACTTTGCAAAATCTTGTGACTTGTGTGACAGATAACAGTTCGACAGGTATAAAATAGTATTTTTGCACCAACAAGCTGAATCCCGAAGAGCTATTAGCTGAAAACCTTGCATGTTTCAACATGGGGTCCTTAAACATTTGAGGAAACTGGACAGGTTGAGGACAAAGGAAGACATTTCAGGCCCAAAATGGATCTACAACATAAGAACAGTATCTGAAGGTCATGTCCTAAAGACATAGGAAAAAAATCCAGCAAAGACCTGATACAGGATCTGAGAGAAGAACGCGGCCCTTCAGTTGATCCATCTGCTGTTCACTGATGCCTCTTTAGAAATGCTCTCATCAGTGGAAGGATGGCTGTCAATTAGTTATTCTTAAGGAAGAGAAACACTGAGAAAAGGCTGAAGTATGCCAAATTAGAACTGGCTAAAAACACAGTGGAACACTATCAGCCATGGATTGTCCTCCCCAGAGCCCGGACCTCAACATTATTGAAGCAGTGTGGGATCATCTTGACAGAGAACAGAACAAAAGGCAGCCAGCATCCAAAGAAGCCTACTATCCCGCATTTCCACGTACGCTTGCATGTTTCAATAAAATGTTGCAACTATATCCCATCTTCTGAGAAAAACAGAAAGAAATGAGTGGTGCTCAAGACTTTTGCACATTACTGTAATGGTTTTCGGTAGCAAGTCATGTTTTCATTGCAATATTTTGTTGCAGTTTTTTCCCATACTTGCAGGCTTGCAGTACATCATGTTTTTTTGGTCAGCTCTTGACAAATTATGCAGCTTTTCTAGAAACTAGAGAAGAGTTGTTTCTCTTCCACAGTTAAGAGGTGCGTGCGTCTCATTCTGTCTACACGATAGTTCGGAAATTTTTTAATAAATTCTGATTAAACTTTGTAGGGGCGTGGAGTAGGGTCATGTTAAAATCCATTAAAATTGGCCCGACATCCACCAACATCTTCAAGGTCAACTTCATGATTTATTGGTCCAAAATGAACAAAAAGCCTTAAAACTTAGAAACTGTGATTCTTACAAGTTCGGTGTGCATTGTCAGCATATAGAAAGTACCATATAAAGATTTCAAATATGTCACATTTGACCTCTGACCTCTCCTTTAAAGTCAGTAGATTGCTCTGTCAGTCAAAGTGTTAATAATGCTATATAGAGTTATTTAAAACAAAGTTTCTTGCTGCTTATTATTCATGACCTACTCTTACCTGACCCCCCCCCCCACCCCCACACCCACACCCCCCCCCCCATT